>JAPQLA010042852.1:0-11511 GCA_029822935.1 Naso vlamingii | reverse complement strand
CACAACGCGGCTTCATGTTGGACAGATATTTTAAGAATGCCAAAACATCCATTAAATATATCCGTTGGGTTGTGGGTTTGAACCCTTTTTGTTGCAGGCTGGCTACAAACCTTAAAGGTCAAAAATAAGCATCAGTTCATGTCCTCTCATAGTCAATAGACAATCACAGATAATTCTTCAAATTTTGTAAACTTACCCTCTGACTCTTGAAATATCCTGCAGGAACAACAGATTTCCATTTGGATTGGGGCAGTTTGCCATGAAGTGGAGGAAGTGGAACACATGTGTGGCACGCTGCTTTGCATTTTCCTGAACTTTTCTGGGAGGGTTGGCACCTTCCACGTGGCCTTTAAAGTCGTTTACCAGTTTCACTGAGGGACAGGTAAATAAATAATTACACATTAAACAATGGTAAACATGTAACAGTAAGATTCTTAACCTGAATGTTTTGATAGGAATGCGATATTCACCGTAAGCAGGGGCATCTGACGCTGAATATTTTGGCACACGCTTGTATTTCATAGCCTGGAAAAATATGAAATGAGATGCAGACATCCAAACTTAACGTCCAGAACTGGTCACATTCATATGTAAGTAGAATGAAATGATCCTCACATTTGCACGCCTTGTAGAAGAATGCAGCTGCTTCAGCTCATCATTTCGTTCAATTTCGCATTCAAGCAGCTGCCTTGTCACACGAAGCTCTGCGAACAGAAACTGACAATTTTCACAACCATCTGCAGGTATCCTTGGAGGAGAGCAGTGTTTTTGTCTGACAATGGAGTGGGGAGGTTTGCTGGCTAAGGATGAGGATGGTGTGGTACTCAGCGGCAAAGGTGAAAGAGCAGTGACAGCAGTTGGCGATCCTCTTGAAGGGGACATGGATGGTCCACACTTAGTGGGTGCTGGGCTCACAGAATCTGTTGCACTAAATACAGCGGAGTCTCCTTCTGTGTTACTTGGTGATGGCAAAGCAGTTGCACCGAAATCATTTGAAGGAGGAGGCGTTTGTGGGGCGGGTGTGGATGGCTCACAGTCAGTGGATCCTGGACCTACAGAATCTGTTGCATGTATGGCAGTGGACAGAGATAATGCAGGTGTGAAGGTGGCTGTAGCATTATAAAGGGTCTTAGTCCTTTCAGATGCCCTTGCAGCTATCTCCCTACGGACGGCCTCTTCAATGGCAGATCCATTCACTTGATCCATATGTGACACAATTGGTGGTTGGGGATGGCTGGCCCTCAACAGTGCCAGTTCCCTCGCAATGTAGCTGTCTTTTGCCCTTTCCATATAAAGTTGAGCTATAGGTTTCTGAAAAAATGAGGACAACATTACTTTAAATGTAAATTTATTTTGTCTAACTCTGTTCTACTTTACAGTTTCATACCTTATGTAATATCTTAGCTACGTCTCCTTTGCTCTATTTTTAAGAATGACCAGCAAATCAATATACACACAGCAGTCAAATACATACCTCCAACCCATGGACCTTTAACAGATGCTTGTCAAGTCTGTTGATATGTTTAGATTCGCATAAGCGAACTGGACAGTGCAGATTTGCCATAAAGCTGGGGAAATGACACCAATGAAAAAAGGCATATTATCCAGAGAATAGGACATTGCCTTACTGAACAGCAAACTGTGGTAAAAGTCCCTGTATTAATTCATTATGGATTTACCACTGTAATATTAAAAAAGTCCACATTCCGTGTGTGTGTGTGTGTGTGTGTGTGTGAATGGTAATATTTCCAAAATACTTACTGTCTGTGAGCCAACTTGCTCAAAAGACTGAGTTCTTCTGTGTTTTTCACCTTCTCTGTGACTTTGAGATGCTGCATTATATCCACGTATCTAAGTCCACAAATAGGACACTGATGCCCAGCTGTTTTATTGCTGGGCCTTCTTCTGGGGTGAGGAGACTTTGCTGGCACGGGATTTTTCTGTGCTTCGGCCTCCTCTGGTCTCTGTGTTCAAATGGAAGAGATGAAAAAAAATAACATGATGATTTACAGAAATACAAACTTAATCATGTCAAATTTTGCACTAAAATTAGGCAAATTGCACCTTTTTTTGTCCAAGAAAAATGTTTTCAAAAGTAGTGAAAGTGGCATCATCTCACCTGATTGACAGTTGTTAAAATGTTTTACTTGTTATTGTTGTTATTTTTATTATTATGCACAGAACTGAATTGCTGAGGTTTGCGCAATAACTGCCCTTGTTTGGAGATAATAGTAGCTCAGACCTCTATATATAAGTTGTCACACCCTCTTCCCTCCCTCACTATTTTCACTAATTCTATCATTATCATATTAACTTCAAGGTTATGTTAATTCATGTGTTTCAGCTCAAGTTAATTCATTTGATTTATAAAATGTTGTTATTTTACATGTGTATCTACAACTGCCTATTTACATGCTGGTGTTTTACATTAAATATTTCCAGAAGCATCTTTAAAACAGCTATAATAATATGTTAAAATTGGTTCACATGCATTTACTTCAGTTGATTCTGAGTGGATAGTGTAGTCACATGAGAGCTGATAAACAGGAAACTTAACATGTGAAGCCGCACAGTAAAAGAAATACTGTCCTATAAAGTGGATCTGTCTCCCCCCTGGTGTTTCTTTTTATCAAGAGTAATTGACTACTGTCTATTGAACCCTCATGTTATATTAATGCAATATAATTACAAAGCGACTATTATTTTTTTGTAATTGTTATCATTAGGCTTGCTCAATAAATCCAGTTATAATCAGATAATCAGTCAGACCACTGCATGAAGACACATTGTTACACATGCACCCTCTTCTCTCCCTGCAGGTTTAAGCAATGGAAATATTTTATATTTAATACTATTTCATATTTGCTGGCTCTATGGGCTAAATATCAAGTAGCAAGAGTTCATAGTAAAATTGATGTTCTTTGCTCAGAATGACTATAGATGATATGACAACAATTAAGGACAATGTCGTGGAAATAGGACTCTTTAATGTTTTAAAGTTTTAAATTTTTCATTCTGCAGTTTGAAATTAATTCAGAACAAACACTATCGTTTATTTTAATGGAACAACAAAGTCAGGTGAGCTATCTTACCTCTATAGACGCCATTATTTTCCCTTGCTTCTGACCTCTCCTACTCACAGATTAGCTAGAAATCCGGGGGTTTTTTTGTTTTTGTTTTTTTTACGCATTTCCGCAGACGTCACTCATCGGAAATTTTGCGATATTCAGTTGCAACTTCATGACACATTAGACCAGACCTGGGCATTGTACGGCCCGAGGGCCGGATTCGGCCCGCATGATGGTTCTTTCCGTCCCGCGAGGTCAAAGTCAAACCACACCATTTTACCCATGAGGCTAAAGAGACAAATTAAATGATCTATATCGGCTTTTATTTTGAAATGCTTGTGTGGCGCGAGTGCGCTTCCCTTTTTTTCCCAAAATGTGAAAGTGATGTTTTTTGTTTTTTGTTTTTTGTTAATTATTAACAAGCGATAATAAACAACATACAGGTAATGTCAAATAGCACATGTAAATGATGTACAGAGAATACGTTTGTTTGCAGAACATAATTAGAACATAATGTACACATATAAGGGAGAAGAGAACAAAAACAGAAAACAAACAGAAAACAAAAAATAAAGCAAGGAACAGACATATAATAAATACATAAGTATATTTAAAGTGAGGTATCAGGGAAAATCATTTTGTAATAAAGGAGAATTTTATTACTCTTTTTGTTATCAACTAAAATAAGTGATTTCATTAGGGAGTTTAGTTCCATAAGAAAGGGAGCAATCTTTGGAAGTGCTTTGAAAAACTTCTGTTTATGAATAAAACATTTGGCATTTAGTATAATGAAGTTAATCAAATATTCAAGAGTGTAGTCATCTGGATTATCATAGTAACAAGCAATATCTTTAAGATCAAAAGAGTAAACAGTGTTAACGGGTTCAAAAAGATGAGACTCTAGATCTTTCCAGAATTTTTGGGTTATTTCACAGTTGAAAAAAAGATGAAAAATTGTTTTCGTGTCTTGACCACAAAATGAACAGGAAGCATCAATGTCTGCAAATTTAGCAATAAAGCAGTTAGCTGGGTATATTTTATGTAGGATTTTAAGGTGTGTTTCCTTAGCTTTGTTTGAAATACAGTATTTATAGGGTAAAAGCCAAGCCCTTCTCCAGTTAATGTTTACAATTTGAGACCTCCAAAAAAACTTGCCTCTAGGTCTTGTTTTATTCTTTCTTTGAAGTGTTTGGCGAATATGCTTATTATTGCACTTTTTATCTGTTAGTTCAATTCCATCCAGCATCAGTAAAGGTTGGATCATTTTGTTTTCACCATAATATGAGTGGTTTTTCACAAGTTGAACCAATCCATTTGGAATATCACGAGTTAAGGATTTGAATTCCTTAAAAGGAATCGGAAAATTGTGCACAGACATAAATTGCTCATAGGGCAGCATATTTCCAGATTCATCAAAAAGAATTAAAATATGATTCATATCTCTCTGATACCATTTAGGAAAGAACAAGGATTTGTTCTGATACAAATGTCACAGCTATTCCAGAGAAAAGTTTTGTGGGGTGAAAAATTATGAACAAAAGCCAGTTTCCAAGCTAAAAGGGCTTGTTGATGGAATTTTGATAACTTGAGAGGCAATCTACTCGGCAAGAAATTACACTTCAAAAGAAAAGAGAGACCTCCAATCTTGTTGAAAATGTAGTTTGGGATAAAGTACCAAATTGAATCAGGATTTTTAAGACACTTTTTCAACCAGTTAATCTTAAGGCATTAACAGTATCAACGAAATCCAGGACCTCGAAACCACCATCCGTTTTACTGTTCAAAAGAACTGATTTTTTACGTTTATGTGACTTATTTTTCCAGATAAAATCAAGAAAAATTTTATTTATTTCAGTGGTAGTAGAATCATTTACAAATAAGGATAAGGATGGGTACACAAAGCGAGATAAGCCCTCTGCTTTTGAGAGGAGAACTCTGCCTAGGATAGATAGATCCCTTTGGAGCAAAACATTAAAAATAGATTTAGTCTTTTTTAGCCTATGGGTGAAATTTAGATGCTGTCTAGCGATGAGATTTTTAGTCACAGATATTCCCAAATATTTAACAGAATCCTTTACCGGAATATTTCCGATTACAGAATCGTTGCAGTTATGCAGAGATAAAATTTCACACTTGGACATGTTTAGTCTTAGACCTGAAGTGTTGGAGAATTGGTTGATCAAATCAATTGAGTTGCATAATTGGTTCTTGTCTTTTAAAAAGAGTGTAGTATCATCTGCCAGTTGGGAAATTTTTATCTCTCTCCCAAAAATCAAAATTCCTTCAAGATTTTTGTCAGTTACAATATTAATTGAGAGTAATTCAGTGACTAAAATAAATAGAAAAGGAGAAATAGGACAACCCTGCCTGACTCCTCTATTGATTTGGAATCTTTTAGAGGTATTAAGATTAATAATAATTGAGCTGTTGATATCTTTGTAGAACATATTAACAATGTCAACAATTTAATAAACAATAACAATAACAAATAACAAATTTGGTAATAACAAAAAGTTATTACCAAAACCAAAAGCTTTAGGGGATTGAAAAAGAAATTCGTGCTAAATTGTGTCAAAGGCCTTATAAAAGTCCAAAAACAAAATAAGAGCCTCAGAGTTAACCGAATCTGCATAATCTAACAAGTCTAATATGAGTCTTATATTACAACTAATATGTCGATTTTTCATAAAACCAGTTTGGGTTTCAGCTATGACAGAATCGAGCCCTTTCTTTAATCTGTTTGCATAAACTAAAGCTAAAATTTTGTAATCTACTGTTAAGAGAGCGATAGGATGCCAATTATCAATTAATAAGTGTGGCAGGTTGAGTTTCACCCTCCCCTCTTCCAGCCTGCTTAATTGTCAGCAGGCTGTGTTCGATCATCCCTCTGCGCTCTGATTGCGGGGCGGCACCGTTCACCCTTTCATTCAGGTGGATTGCTGCTGCTCTGATCACTCTCCTTGACCTTCTCCAGAGCCTGGTGTCCTGGTAGCTGGTGCTTGTGGCAGTTTGGCGTGTGACGTGTGTGCTGATCTCCCTGTAGCACAAGGCAGGCACTTGTGCTTTTTCTTGGTGCCGCACATTCCTGTTATGCGTAATTGTTGCTTTACCTGCTGGTCTCCTCGCTCTGTAGCGCTGATTTTCTCCAGCGGCTTTGAATGCTGAGCCATATTATTGTGGCAGTGCTCGCTCCAAGCCTGCGCTTCACAAAACCCTGTGTTGAGGTAGGCTGGCCTGACTCTGTTTAATTCATAGCTGGTTTCTCCCTTTGCTTTAAGTGATTAAGCTCTTTTTCTGGGTCTCTGGTCGGCAGCTGGCAACGTGCGCAGCGGCCGTGTGTCTTCCCTCCTCTCATCCACGCTGGGTGGAATCCGTGCTCGCTTTGTGGTACGTATACCTGCGCTTACACCGCGGTTTATTTCAGTACTTTTCCCAAATTGTTAATAATATTTTTCTATATTTTAATCTGTAGGATGTTGGGCCAAGCTGCGCACCGAGTGTAGTGTGTGTGTGCTGTGCGTCAGCGTCATCAGCCTCTGGCCTCTGGCGCGCGCTGCTGTTCTGTCTCCTACTGAACTTCATCTATAATAAACTCTCTGTGGCCGCTCCAGACCCTGTGGCCGGAACAGGACTGTTCCGTTCCTATAGAACTGTGATGCCTGGAGCCTAGTGTCTGATTTTACCGGATCAAGCTGACTATATTTTATAGTTGAAACTTACTCGTGTGAAAATCACGCACTGTTCATTGTGGTTATTGTAAATTTATTTTCAGTTAACTTAAACTGGTTTCATTTCATTTTGCTTTCTTTTCCTTTTTTCTTAGTGGGTTGTTGGGCACTCAGGCCTCCCACTCTTTGAATATTCTGCTGGTTTATAGAATTAATTTAATTGTTTTCTTTGCAGTCTTTTGACAGTTTGGTTTCTCATTATTTTACTTTATCTGAGGAATTTAGTTTTGATTTTGTTTTTCTGATTATATTGTTTCGTATTTTGTATATTTTCTTTTGTATTAACTGTGTCTCTTTCTGGGCAGGAGCGGTGGGGTGCGAGCCGGTGGTAGGCGGACCTCCTGGGGGTGGTGTCCCTTCACTCATCCCTTTGTGTGCCATGGTTTTTTTTTTGTTTCCTTTACCTCACGTGTGGTGTGTAGTTTGCTTTGTTTTGGACCCTGCCCCGCCCCCTTTTGGTTTGGTGTGTCCTCCACGGTAAGCCCCCAGCATTGCTCCACATGCCTCCAAGTAACCTACACAGTGACATTTAACTACAGTCGCTTGTCCTTTATGATTGTCATTTTAAAAAGAAAAAAGGGAACATAATTATTTAATAAACTTTTTGTATACTGTGGATCAGTCTCTGTCATTGTTTAGTTGAACCTGTGTGATCCTTGTGTTTAGAGGATTGAGTATAATAATTTCCTGGGGGCGAAATTCCCCCAGGTGGCGTTGTCGCATTATTAGGCTTCTAAGCAGTCCCACTCGCCACATAAGGGATCTTTATCAGGTTTGGGAATGAGAGATATAATACCTTGTTTCATTGTGGCTGCCATCTCTCTTTGACTAATGCATTCCTTGTAGAGTAGCGTATTTTAAATAAGCTCCCAAAAGTGTGTATCAACTCCTTGAGATTTCCCTTTCTTCATGGAAAATAAAGCATTTTTAATTTCACTAGCAGACAGGTCTGAGTCACATAAAGACTTGATCTTCATCAATTGATGGGATATTTGTATGGATTTTTTCCAGGAAATATGCACAATCATTTGGGTTAAATTTGGATTCATATAAATTCCCATAAAACTCAGTTACAAAATCAGAAATTAATTTTGGATCTTTAGAGATAGCTCTGTTGATGTTAAGGGTAGTCAATGATTTTCTTCTGAAATTTCTTTTCTCAAGAGCAAAAAAATAATTTGTGTTCCTTTCTCCTTCCTCCAGCCACTTGGCTCTAGACCTGATAAATGCTCCTTTTGCCATGTCTGGGTAAATTTGGTCCAGCTGTAACTGGATTTTTTTCAGTTCAAGGTCTTCTTCCAGTGTAATCTTTTCTTTTGCCAATAAAGGGTTAAGCTTGTGCATCAAATCCGCTTCTTGCATACATTTTTCTTTTTTCAGTTCTTTACTCCTTTTGATAGCAGCATATCTGACCTTATATTTAAAGAATTCCCATTTTTTCCTAAAATTGTTATTTAAAGGTTAAGTGTGTAGAAATTAGGATGATCTTTTGATAAACATGGAATATAAATACCATTAAAATGTTATAGTGTATAAACACTTTTAATAATAAATCGTAGCATTTATTTAAGCCTTACATTGAGCCTTTTAAATTTACATGGGAGCCCGACCCTTCAATGGACTTTAAACTGGAGAAATCTCGAGCCAAGCACAACTCCTTATCTGAGTTAAATATCAGTGGGTCCGTTATCAATGAGAAGGAAAAGATATCCGAGTTTTGTTATAATTACTTCTCCTCCCTTTACAAAACTAAATTTGATCATAATGCTGTGTTGTCGTTCTTAAGTTATAGAAATATAGACTCTATTAGAGCCATCACTCACGCTCAGAAGCTGATGTGTGATTCCCTAATCAGCCAGCAGGAGGTGCAAGACGCCATCTTAAACCTTAAAAACGATGGATCACCTGGGAACGACGGCGTCAGCTCTGAATTTTATTAAGAGTTTTCTGATCTGTTGGCACCGTTTCTTTTTAAGGTTTTTTCTGAGAGCGTTGCAAGAGCACAACTTCCTGCTACTATGACACAGGGGTTCATTAATTTAATACCCAAACCCAGAAAAGACGTGCTTCTTATTGACAACTGGAGACCCATAACTCTATTAAATAATGATTATAAGATATTTGCTTTAATTTTTGCAAAGCGATTTAAATGAGTTCTGGACTCAATAATCGGTGAAAACCAATCAGGATTCATGAGTAAAAGGCACATCTTTAATAACCTAAGACTTGTTTTGGATTTGATTGATTACTCAGATTTGATTGAAGATGATAGTTTCATCCTTTTCCTGGATGTTTACAAGGCTTTTGATACTGTTGAGCATCTGTTTATTTTTTATTGCCTTGGAAAATTTGGGTTCTGGGAATATTTTTGCAATGCAATGAAAACTCTTCATACAAATGGTAACAGCTCTGTAAAACTGACTGGTGGTACTACACAGAGGTTTTATCAGGAGAGAGGAATACGGCAGGGCTGCCCTGTCTCTGTTTATTTGTTTTTAGTGGTGGCTCAAATGTTTTGTGTACATATGAAATCATGTAAGTTAGACGGCATCTCTATTGCTGGTAGGAAAATTTGCCTGAGTCAACTAGCAGATGATACTGCACTTTTTCTTAAGGACGCCCTACAAGTAAAGCCGGCTATTCGTTCAGTCTTGTTTTTTTCTAAAGCATCAGGTTTATGCTTAAATTTAGGTAAGTGTGAATTGTTTGCTTTAAAAAACAATGATATAACCTCAATCGATGACATTTGTGTTAAAAGTAGGGTAAATTATTTAGGCATGAGCATAACAAAAGAGCAGCAGGAGAGATGCTCTCTGAACCTTGAGCCCAGAATGAAAAAGGCTGCGAGCAGGTTCAACCGATGGTTGCAGAGAGACCCGTGTGCTCCCGTCCAAGGCTGAGGGAATTTCACAGCTCATTTCTGCTGCCTCTTGTCTGGCTCTGGACAGTAAAACAATCCAAAAAATTGATCAAATGTTGTTTAACTTCTTGTGGAAGAATGGAATACATTACATCCGAAGATCTGTCGTAATCAATACCAGAAAGAATGGAGGGCTTGATTTTTTGGACTTTGGATCATTACACAATGTATTTAAGATTAATTGGTTAAAAAGTTTTTTTTTAAAATGATTCATCTTTATGGAACTTTATCCCCAAATTTGTATTTAACCAAACTGGTGGACTTCCTTATTTGTTAGTGTGCAATTACCAGATTAATAAGATACCTCTAAAATTGTCAGAGTTCCATAAACAGGTCTTACTTGCATGGAAAATAATCTACAAACACAATTTCTCCCCTCAGAAGTATTATCTACGGAACAACGGAGACATATTACACAACAAAAAGAGCCTCTTCCTTAGAAACTGGTTTGAAAGAGATTCATACAGTCGCTCAGTTGCTGAGCTCAGACGGCCTCTTAATGTCCTGTGAGGAGTTTATACAAAAGTTTGGTTTTCCGGTTACAGTAAAAGAATTTTACCAGGTAATGGATTCCATTCCTACAGGAGTTGTAAACTTGTACAGAGGCTCCTTTCAGCCGTGTACTGTCTCTGTTGTAAATCCACTTAACACTGTCTGTGGCAAAGTCTGTTTTGGATCACACAAAAGCAACAATAGAGCCAAAACACAAAACACAACACTTACAAGGAAGAAACATGAAAAAAAGATATTTTATAGGTTATTTCACTGGGCTTTTATTTTGAAGTTCAGACACTTCCGGTCTGTCATCGGCGTTAATATTTTGTTTGAGATCATAAACGAAAAAAAGGAATTTTATAACAATCAAAATTGACCATTATTTGATTTTGGTTTCCTCGTTTTTTCGTTTTAAAACCAAAAACCACAAAACGAAAAAATGAGCCTGAATTCTCGTTTTATGGTTTTTGGTTTGAAACGGGAAACCAAATTACCAGCCTTCTCCCGTTTTCTGACAGTTCGGTTTAAAGGAAAAATCAAACGATCAAAACGTACACGGACCTACACAAAAAGGCTATGGAAAGACATAGCAAAATGTATCTCTGATAAGTTGTAGCCTATATGAACTTTAATCTGCATTTTGAACATGTTATTTTCGGCTTTCATTCTGATACTACAGAAGACCTGGATAAGGTTTTTGTTATTAACCTGGTACTACTTTACACAAAGTTCCACATCCACAGAGCTAAATTTGCTGGAGATAAACCCATTTTCTCTGTTTTCTACAAGTGTTTCGAATTATATTTACAGTCCCTCACCCTAACCCCTAACCCTAACCCCTAACCCTAACCCCTAACCCCCCCCCCCCAACCCTGACTCCCCAGGGCCTGAAACGTGCTCCTAACCACTTTCTGCAGAGTGAAATTTTCACTCGACAGTCAAATTTTCACTCCTTGCTATGTGCTGCATTCTGATTGGACCAGCGTTTTTCGCCAATAACTCCCGAACGCTACGTCCTAGCAACTTGGAACTGACTTCCGTCAGACATAATTCGACCACGGGCTTTCCAACGGTACCAGCCACGACTCTCTACGACTTCCGGTTCCAGAGATATGGCCAAAATAAAGTTTTTTTGGGCCGTAACTCCGGAACCAGAAGTTGTAGAGACTCGGGGGTGGTACCGTTGGAAAGCCCACCCCGTGTTATGGGGGGGTAGAGCATACTTTCATCTCTCTACGACCTTCCTATCAAAAGTTATTCCCTCACAAAACAACGTAACACGATCGCAAACATCCCTATA
>JAPQLA010042753.1:0-11517 GCA_029822935.1 Naso vlamingii | reverse complement strand
ACACACACACACACACACACACACACACACACACACATATATATATATATATATATATATATATATATATATATATGTATATATATGTATACATATATATATATAATCAAATATATTAAAAATATATTTTGGGTTATTAAATAACTACTTCAAAATCAGGACATTAATTAAAAAGACAATATAAACCTGCTTCACTCATACTTTTCAGGTGAAAAGTGCTGGAGGTTATAGTCTTCACTCTGTGACTCTTTTACAAGACTTACTTTTGCTCTCTGTCCCCAAAGTGTGGCTTGAAATGGGTAAAAGGGGTTTCAGGTATGCTGCTCCCGCAGCGTGGAATTTATCGCAGGAAATTTTAGAGAGAAATCTTAGAGAGTTGGTGTCTTTAAATGTTTTTAAAAGTAGACTAAAGGTGTTGGAGGAAGATGCTTTAGGCTGGAGGTGCTTCGACCAATGACTTTCTGCTCTGTGACCCAGGATTGGATGAACTGTGTTTGTAATTGCTCAATGTTTTATGTCTGTAACTTTGAATGTGCTGCTGTCTTGGCCAGGATACTCTTGTAAATAAGATTCTTAATCTCAATGAGTTTTTTCCTGTTTAAATACATTTAAATAAAAAATAAAATATTATGAAATCAAAAATATAAATGCTTCTTTTCAGCTTCTGCTTGACGGTGCAGTTTAAATAAAGCATGCAGCTTTTCATTTAGTACATATGATTATTGATCAGGTAACACACTGCAGAAAGATAAACTCTGATAACTGTGTACATAATATTACAGTACTGATGTGCACAGACAAAAACAGCTGTTGAACTGACTGTCATCATGAACAGGATGCGTTTTTCTGGCGGTTTTAAGGTGCGCATAAAGGTTTTTAAAATATGAAACTTTTCAGCTCAAGATGTGGAGTTACAGCAAATTTGCAGGTCGTGTGAGTAGCTGTAAAAAATATTGTACGCTGTCTCAAAAAATGAGCGTAAAATACGACCATTTGGTCGCAGTCTGGAGCCCTGAAGTAGGCATGTAAATTTTCTATTAACTCATTTTTTCAAAGGTTAAATAAAACCAAACCAAAAATTTCCTGGTTCTTCAAGAGTTTTACAGAGGACTTAAAAATTCTAGTGCCCAATGGAAGAAACAATTTGTGTGAAACTCACATCCTCATCTTGAGAAGGTTGCACCATGTCCACCAGTCTCTGAATCACCTTCTCCTCATTTAGCCACTGAAAGATGCAAGAGAGCAGAGATGGTCAGGACAGCACTAAACATTAGAGGGAAAAAGAAGAGTAAAAGTCCTCCTCTTTTCTTATGAGCACAACACAAGAAACATTACCTGTTACAAATCCTTAATTGAGTTTTCCTTAGCTTAATGCTTCTTGTTGCCTGTTGTCCAAATCCATGTCGCCAATTCTCCCACTAATTCATGTCAAGACAGCAACTAACAAGAACTAAAATCTAAATTGCCCAGCAAATGAAGACTGTAAACCTGCATGCATGCAAACAGTTAATTTGTCTGAGTCGTCCCATGTTATTTTTTATCATGATGACAGCTTTACAAACAAGCTCAGGTAATGCAACCTTAGCTTTTGCTATGAGACGTTATTAAATAAAATCTACTTAAAGCAGATTTATCTAGATGAAAGATGAACAGTACAATGATTCTGTAACAGTAAAGTGTATTTCTTCTTTAAAATATATTTAGAAACCCTTTAAATAAAAGGTCGGTAGCTTAGAAAACAACTTTAGCATTTTCTGAATATTGTTTTCTAAGTTTGAAAGTCAAGCAAAGACTTTCAACGTTCTAACAACTGTTGGGATTGTCTAAGTAAAAAGGCTTCATGTTGAAGTGTCAGTGAAGATTATTAGCATGAAATTTCCTTTTGAGGAGCAAACCCTAAATAGAAACAATCCTAAAATAGGGAACGGAATATAGTTCAAGAAGGAAAACTTAACAGTAGACATTTTTTAATTGCATTTAATCGCATGCTATTATGTCTCTTCTACACACCCTTATGATCACTACAGCCGTCCCATGAACATCATAGCTCGCTGGAAGCTTTTTAGAAGCGGAGCGTTGTGCCTGTGTTGACTTTGACATTTGTGCCTCTACCATTGCTGAGTAAGCAACATGGTTTAAGTGGTTTTTTAGGTCCATATTGATGTGTTTCTACTTCATGCTGCAGCCTACCATCCTACGTATTAAAAAAAGATTTGTGGCCATAGTTTGGTTAAAAATGATTTAACCCTGATAATCATGCAAACAGTCATAAATCTTAATAAATCACTAGTAAGTAGATTAAACTGCAGCATAGCAGTTTAAAGCACTTGTTGTGGTGGTAAAATATCCTCTGACCTGCTCCTGTCTGGTTGACTTCTGGCCCAGTGCCACAGATTGTGATGTTAATGTAGTCAAGCAAAACATGATCTGCACAGTGCATTTTATTTTGAAAATTGACAGAATTATCTGTCGTTTCTGTCTCTGATTACTGTATGACTCCATCTGCTCTGTGCAGATTGACGGTGCTTTCATCAAAAATTTATTTAGCGCATATTCATGCTGTGAGTCTGCATGCATGCAACGCAATAGCTGCGACCAGAAGCAAAAATATTAGTCGTCTTAGGCATCACGGTATCATAAAGTTACAGATGCATCATAAATTGATTTTTAAGCTTAATTTTTTTCTCAAAAACAAACAGTATATCATGATCAGATAAAGGGGCAGGGCAAGTCATGACCAATGAAAGTGTGTGTGTGTGTGTGTTTGTGTGTTTCTACAAAAGTTGGCCATGTTACATGAATCCGTTTAGAAGTTATGCGCCTTTTTGTTACAGTCCACTCCCACTGCGACACCCCCTTTTTGCCAGTTGGCCAAAACAGCTTGTCAGCTGTTCTTTGGCTCATGACCAACCTTTACACTAAATCTTGTGCAAGTGTGTGAATCCATTTGGAAGTTATGTGCCTTTTTGCAATAGGCCATTTCCATTGTCATGGCCCCTTTTAGCCAATCAGCATGAACACAAACACACACCTTCACACACACACACTTGACCTTCATGCTAAATTTCAGCCTCCCAGGGAAATAACTGTGGAGGCCAAAGAGTGGGTATTTGTTTGGACTGACTGACCCACTGAGCGACGTATAGAGCTGCTGGCCGCAGCTCAAAATTGATAACACTGTCTCCCATTTGTTGCACTTACAGAGCATTATCATCGTCGACTTCAGTATGATATATCCTGATCACAGTGGGCATAATTTGCTTAGTCCTATGCTTGTGTATTCTGATGGTTAAATTTTAACTACTTGGTAAGTGAAAAGATGGTCAAATGTTGTCTTACTACCCACATTGAGAACGTCCTGCCGTAGCTGTTGTGGTTCAATGCAGGTGAGCATTCTAAGAAGCAAGTCCATGATAGCAGATGTCCCGATGTGTTTGATCATCAAATCTACAAAGTCTTCCCGTTTCTGCAGGAAATCCACTATCTATAAACACAGACAAACAAAACACATCGTGAATCAATACAGAGGATAAAGTACTGTTCTAAAATATTCTGTTAAAAACTATTAGTTGAAAAAGACAAAGAACATTGAAATCATGTAACGTGATACAAAAGATTAGAATGTTTTAGTATTAACTTGTATTAACTAGTATTAACTTGTATTACTTGTACTAACTTGTATTAACTTGTTTTGGTATTAACTTGTAAAGATCAGACCACTGATGGCTACCTCAGTGTGTGGCATGCATTGCTTTATTTTGTTTGTACATTCATTCAGTCATTTAGGACTTTCACCAGAGAAGAACTTATAAACATCATCATAAACAACATTAGCGGACATATTTCCGGGGAAATTACTCCACATTCTGGTCAAAGTTGCCCTCATCTTTGTCAATGTGTTAAAATGCTGGGGGCGGAGAAATTCCCCAGTGTGCTTATGCATAGATATTCCCACTTCTGCTCCCACTGCTGGTTTTCATTTCTTTTTAGGAGGATCAAGATTAGTGGCATTAGTCTCTGCCATTTTTCTCTGCTGTCTGTGTGTCTATGTGTGTTTATGTGTGTGTGTGTTTATGTGTGTGTGTGTGTGTGTGTGTGTGTGCCACTGAAGGTCTTTACACACCACCATGCAGTAACAACCCTGAAAACCAAGTCCTTGCTGGAGGATTCTACCGGAAAGCTGGAGTTTTTTTTTAACAGCAACTGCTGCTGCTGTGGTCCAAGGTGGCAATAACAAGGAGGTGCTTTGGTGAAAGACTTGGGACAGCAGTAGACACAAGGCACAAGTACACAACGATTTCTGCATATTTGGGTTATTTAACTGTTATCCAATCGGTAGAAATGCTGTCCCATTTAAAGATTTCCTCTTTGTTTCTTGTATGACGGTAGAGTTGTATTGTACGTGTTTGCTTTCACATCCACAATGCCTGCTATCTAATCTGTGCTGTAGTGCTGTGTTCCCATGTTGTTTAAACAGATCGAGTAAAAAAAAACTAACGTTGGAGATGTCATCCTGCCATTTTTCTAGCGATGAGAAAGACAAGAGGACATGGCTACAGTTGATAATACCCGTTAAATGAATGAAGAAAAAGTTTTGTCTTTAGTGAGTGGGTGTTAAGGTTAGCAAGCACCCACTTGCTAAAGACCAGATTTCCGCTGTGCCTGACCCTTTCAAATGGACTGGCTGCCTCCTTGTGTTGCACGGTATACCGATACTAAAAAAGTAGCAGTACCCAGCTGTTCAGAATGATGCAATACCACCTCTGATTCACACCGATACTTTATGAATGACAGCGTTTCATTAGAGCCGTGTTACGCTTCCAACAGTTAACCCACGGACACCACAAGGGCCGTGTGTAAAAGACGTTTTAAATCTGCACAGACCAACGGAGTCAGCACGTCCAATTCGGCAAAGCATCTTGCCAACAGACATGCTGACTTGTTTAAGGAATTAAAAGAGCTACAGGTTAGTAAGCAAGCATGATAAGTAACATTACTACATGTCCCAACGCCCCCAAACGTATGCAGAGCAGAGACCTCCATTAATAAGGAGGTGTATTTTATAGTTTGTTTTAGTCTACTTTAGTGCACTGCTGTAATGTGCAGCAGTTGGACAGAAGTTATGTCTGGGGAAAAAACTTATTTATGGATAATGAAATCCCAAAATATTTTTGTACATGTTCAATAGCTATACAGTGGCTCCACAGCTTATGGAACTGTCCAGAAAATGTCCAGGAGAATGAAAGAATTCCTTTTTTTTTGCTACATATTCAGTTAAAGCTATGATAGCTTAGACCGAAGCTGTGACTATATATATATATATATATATATATATATATATATATATATATATATATATATATAGAGAGAGAGAGAGAGAGAGACATATTATACATATATTTACACATACACACATACACATACATATATATAGATTTTAAGTGTTAAAATGACCGTTTCAATTTTTTGCTGATAAAACCTATTAAAGATTTTTATTTGAGTTAATTTCATCTAAAGTATACAAATAAAGGATTAATGCCTACTCGTAGCTATTTCAATCAAGAAATCCTCTTAGTGAATTATATAGAAGACAAAAGAAACATACAAGACAATACTGATGACTAATTGTCACATTTCCATTAACAGTTAATTTCTACATTAATAACGTTAATAAGATGACAATAAAAGAGCTCGAATGTAGCATAAATACATATCCTCTGTTGTCCTTTTTATAAAGTCCTTTATTTCTGTCATGTCAGAACTGTAATTTTCTATATTATTTCATTACTTTTCCTGGTGTTTTAGGGGGTTGGTTTCATGACAACACTACTGGAGGGAGGAGATTTTGGCTGTCTCAGTCAGCAGGGGTATACAAGAGTTTAAAAGATTTTTGATTTGTGGCAAACTCAGCTTAATGGTTAAATGACATACAAACAGCGTTTCAGCGTTTTGCAACAATGAGCTGTTAGCTGCTGAGCTAGCACACTGTGCAAACACACGGAGTAGCTGAAGAGTTGGCAGAAAATATGCAGTTCATTTTTTTTTTTAAAACAAACTGATCCACAGAGATAATCTCCTCTCAAAAATAAAAGGAACTAATTATAACAGCAAAAACCTAGATCACAGTTTTACATTAAATATCAGCGTTTCTCCAACAGACACAGAACGTTAGGAGGGAAAGAGAAGCAGACGGGTGTTCAGGAATAACGCTGCTTCCTCTAATTCCTGCATCTCAACTCCTCTTACATTGAGTGAAATTCAACTGCAGTGCACATGTTGCTTTAGATTTTCTGATTGTCCATCATTTTGACGCACAGGGATGACACAAATCCACCACTGTAATTTTATTTCTATTTTCATTTAATAAACGTACCAACCTATAGATTAAGCATTTAGGCCATGGCATGGAGAAAAATGCTGAACAGCTGACAATGACCGTGCGCTGTGTTCAATACAGCATTTCCCTATTTTTTCCGGACTTTTACGACCATATGAAATTACTGAAACACCACACTGAGCAGATGAATGATTTTTCTCACACGGTAACAGGAGAGATAGTGCTATTGTGTAGAAACAGGCAAATGAACACCGCAATTTTACAAAATTAGACCATTCCATTTAAAGCTGGGGTCTATGATCTTGGAGATTTGAAAGCTGCATCTCCTCCACACTCCTCTGTGTTCCGTCCGACGTTGTGCGCCCTCCGCTCTGAGCTCTGTTTCGCCCTACTCTCTGAGCCTCCTACCGACACACTTCCTGCCGTAGAAGAACGAGCAGGCGGACCACATACAGCGCACAAGTTTGGAGAAGGAAGTGACATCGATGGAGAGCAAATCATTACACAAACAAAATTCAATGATGTCGGAGTCACAGGTATGACAAACTGTAAAGTTATTACAATGCATGTTGAAACAAACATTGCTCTTATTACTCACTACAATGTCCACAGCTGCCAAGCTAACGTTAGCGTATTAGCAAGTTATTGAGGTAACGCTACGAGTGTCAAATCACAACTATGTAATGCTATCTATAAACTGATAGCTCTGGTACTGGGATAACAAGGGAAAAGCTAACAATATCAATTATGTCTTTCATTACTGCACTACTTTAAGTCGTAGATAAGCGTTGGTTTTGTGGATTACTCTTTACATACAAATCGTTATTTCGGTTTTTAGAGTTCCCCTGGGAGCATGTCAGGGTCTCCAGTGCCAAGCACATCCACGGACTGCGGTCGTGCTCGAGGCCAAGCGCGAGGAGCGAGACAGCTGCACCAAGCAGGAGTCGGAGGAAGAGGCAGACGACGGGGATCCGGCCGCAGTCTATCACCGGAATAACAACTTGAACCAGAGGACTTCCAGCAGATAGAGGCTCTCCAAGCAGAGCAGATCGCTTATGAGGATGTATGTATGTTATGACTTTTAGTTTTATATTGTTCTGATATAAACAACAACAAACACACAAACACTTACACATATGTTTTTTGTTTTGTTTTTTTAAACAAAAGGTGTTTTGTTGTTTTTGTTTTTTTTGAGTGCATTCAATGTGTGCTTGATCCATTGTACCTTATCTCTGCACAGGAAAAACAAAGAATGTGTATTCTAACAAAGGGGCAGATGACAGACATAAAGCAACACAATGCAATTGCAATGTAAAAGAACTACATAAAAATAAAAATAAAAACAAAATTCTAGCATCAAACCCTGAGCAGCACCCTTGTCCTATGTGAGTACTGTATGTCCTATGCAGGTTCTAAGAAACTGCAAGGCTTTACATTCATCTACCTGTGTGTAATAACGTAATTTATTTGTATAAGGCTTTTAAAAATGCTGAGCAGCTGGTTGCAACTTTTTTTGGCATATTTTGTCTTTTTGTAACTTATTAAAAAAGTGCAATACTATTTTTTTAATGTACCAGGTAGCCTTGAAAAAAATGCTTGATTTTGGACTTATCATTCTTGTTACTGCACATTGTATATGTTTCCCTCATTGTCTTTAATTTACGTTTTTAAGTTGTTAATAAACAATGCCAGATTTTGTTTATTTCCTGTGTGTGTTATTTTTAAACTGGCAATAAAAATTCAAATTGAATATAGACTTGTTTACTGGATATGAATATAAATAAGACCATTATGACAAATCATTTGACATTATATGTATCTGGAAAGAAGACAAACAATTTGTTACCCAGAATTGTATTTTTATTTTAATAAAATATTTAAATGAATATGAACAACAATAATGTTATACAGAAAATCCTCTGGTGTTGTCTGACATGTCAGGCTGTTTCTGTCCTCATTTAAAGCAGTGATGACTGCCTACTGTGGAAGTGATGGTTCTACAAAAAAAAAAAAAAATCACAATTAGATAACTGAAAGTAACAGTACAACTTTAAATCTGATCAAATATTGTCATTTAACTCACTGAGCCCTCTGCTAACTTGCGTTTGCAGTAGCTACTCAGCTGATGGGGCAGGGACACCACTGGTTGCTGAGAGCCATTTTTTAAGGATGGCACTGCACTATTCTTAAGCCACCGGCATAACAACAAAAACAAAGCAAAGTACATTTATAAGCATTTCTCGATGACAACTGGCTTATTATGTCCTCTATAGGTAAGAAAATAAACAAAAATACTGTACACATGTAACGTGTAGATATACATGTAGCTACTAAAAAGTTATTGGGGTGACAGAGAGGCTCACAGATGCAGCTTGTAATCATGATAATGACAACAATGTAGAGAGTGTAACGTTACACATGAAATATGTCAACATAGCAAATATTTCAACGTATTGGGTTGACATGGAGGTAAAAGATTGCTGCCGTTAGCTTCTCATGTCCATAATGACAACAACATTGACCTGCTTTGAGCGAATAAACAAGCTGATTTTGCACACAGAAGGTGTAAACATGTTAGCTATATTAGCTCATGAGGCCTACATGGAGGCTAACGGTAACTACTGTTGGCACCACAATGTGGATCTCCGTCGAGCAAATTAGCAAATTTTGCACGAGGAATGTGTAAAACATATTTCCTGCATTAGCTTATAAGGCTGGTGTTGTGTCAAGAACAGTTCCTCCATCGAGATTGTTCCCTGTTGTTGACACAACAACGGGATGGAGGCTAACGTTATTTTGAGACCAAGTAGGCCAACAGAAAAGCTAACTTTAGCTTTCACTGTCATTAGCTGGCATTGACCTGATGAGTTATCGATGTCGCAACACAGAATACATATTTCATAAACATAACAAAACTTCCATGATAAAACAGCAGATTACCTGTCCAACAAAAACTCCACAGTCACGGTATCGTCTCTGAGGCCTGCAGACTCCCGGAGCTGACTCTACCATTAAAATGCAGTCCTAGTCCTCGGTCCAACTTTTTCTCTGTTTCAGCTTTTTCACCGGCAGACTTTCTTTTTCATTCTTGCTTTGTCGGTGGGGCAAGCAGAGGTGGCAGAGGCGGTTTTCCTTGGTTTTTATCCTCCATTCTTTATCCTGTCTGGCTCTCGTCCTCTCAGTGTTTTGCCAACCATCAGGCAAGTGGTGCTGCGTGTTGTTTTGGGGGCGTAGCGGGAGGATGGAGGGAGGGAGATGGGAGGAGAAACGGATGGGCAAAATTGAGCCAGGAGACAGTCCCACTCGGACCGAGCGATAGTGACTGGTTGGATTCTTTGCAGGCCAGCAGCCGCAAGAGAGAGTGGATTTTTTTTCTTTCTTTTTGGTGTCAGTAACATGTAAATTGTACTTGTAGGCCTTAAACACCATCAAAATGAAGATAATGATTTGATCAATGTCACAAATCGTAGACTTCAGTTTTAAACAATGAACAAAACCAATGAAGACACTGACGTTTTTTAATGTTGTGGATATAGGGTTTTCATTTTGTGAATCGTTGCATTTTTGATTCTTGAGCAAACAGCGGCAAACTGAGTTTAGAAACAACAGTTCCCTGAGTGTTCCTGAGCTCATATAGTAATATCTAGTGATGTAGTCTCCAGGTTTACCGATCGATAAGTCAGTCGATAAACTCTTGTCAGACTATAATCTCATTAGTCACAGACGCAATGTCACTTTAATAAGGCAAAAAGTACAACATCAATAGCTTTCCACACTAAATCTATTACTTCCTGTGGCAGGAGGGACAGACCAAAACTACATGTGAATACCATGTTAACGCAGTCGTCAGTGTTACTACATTTTGTTGAAAAGGATAGTCAAAAACAAAATCGAGTAAAAATTTTGCAAACAGCAGCTTACTTATCATAGCTCAACATCAACATGACGCATCATCTAAAAAACGATCTGCGAATTTGTCTGCATTAGGATCTGTGAGCTTTGAGCTTGAACATATCAGCAAAGGCATATTTCAATATGTTTAGTGCAAAAGTCCTTTTAAAAACTGCAGGTGCATACTGCAACAGCTTCAGCATTTCCAGTGTCAGCCAATGGCAGCAGTTAATTGCTCGGGATATGAGACCCGTTAGCGTTGTGGAGGGTAAGGCTGTCAGGACTTGATTAAAAGTTTGAAACTCGGATAAAGTACCAGCGCATGAGACAATCATGCTCACAATGACCAAAAAATATGTTCTAAAATTATTTTATATATTCCTAAATAATTTTTGGAAATCATTACTCTGAGTATGTGGTTTTCATTTCTGTATAAAATAATCAGGTGAAATGATTTCTAATAATACAAATACCAACTTCTTATTATTGCTCATAACTTATTTAGGGTAATAAGGCTACCAGGTAGAGTGAAGTTTTTGTAACCTTTCAGTCAACCGAGACCTTTCCTTGTGATATCATTTAAAAAAATGATGCCATTTTTTAATTCATTGCCCCAAAAGGTCAAGGGCACTTCATCCTAGTGTTTTGTCCATGCCCGATTTCTATAATCCCCCTTTTAATGGGAATCTTTTAATGATACAAATTGTAAAAGGTGTTGAGCCTCAGATATTCATGTTTTAGACAAAGGCAAAGGCCTACAGGCAGTCACAAAGCCTGCCTGGAAGAGAAAGGCACCAATCTTAAACAAAATGGAGTCCTTCACACACTTCAACTCACAGGATGCCTCACTTGTTTGACACTCAGGAGAGAAATTCCTCTTCCCTCCAACTTCCTCCCCTTACAGAAGCCGAGAGCAGGCATGGTAGCTATTATCTTTTTTCATTCTGTTATCTCAAGATCACCACAAAAATCATTTTGTTATCATGGCTAATAACAGCTCGTTTTCCCATGATAATGGGGTCAATTAATGCGTTATCATGGGATAACAAGACCTGAAGTGCCACCAACACCAGCATGTAGATGGCTCTTGACACCTGTAAGTAGGCTTGCTGAAAATGTCACATAAGGGAGTACTGATAAACACATCAGACTGTAGCCTAAATCAAGGTCGAACACAGGCAGAAATTGCACTGTATCTCCATGTTAGAGATCACATTAAAGGGCATCTCCAGTCATAATCAATGTTTGCCTCATAAATCAAGTCACCTATGATCAGTTCATCTCATACC
>JAPQLA010042728.1:0-11519 GCA_029822935.1 Naso vlamingii | reverse complement strand
AGAGAGAGAGAGAGAGAGAGAGAGAGAGAGAGAGAGAGAGAGAGAGAGAGAGAGAGAGAGAGAGAGAGAGAGAGCATCAATACACTCTGTGCAGTCCTAAACACTCTCTCTCATGAGTTAAAGGATGAACACCTGTTAGTGTGCAGTCAAAGTATCGGCTCAGTGATGGATGTGTGTGTGCAGAGCTCAAAGTGTGTCGCTGCCTGAAACACATCTCAGAAAACTCTAACGATCACACAGAGAAGTAGTGAGCAGAGCTGTGGGTCAGTCAGTCAGTCAGACAGACAGACAGTCAGACAGACAGTCAGACAGATAACAACTGACAGTAATACTTTCCTTCTAGCTAGTAGTGCCCATCCTAAAGCCCTGAAGAATGGCTTACCTAAAAGTCAATTTTACAGACTGAGACGTCTTTGCCATTCCGATGATGATTACATAGAAAAATCCCTAGAGATGAAACAACGCTTTTTGGAAAGAGGATACTCTGTTCAGTGTGTTGAAGAGGCCTACCAGGTTGCTTTATCTAAACCTAGATATGTCTTATTGACTAAGAGTGTCCAAAAAGAAAAACCTTTCTCAGTTACCTGGATCACCACTTACACTCCTCAGGCCCACATGTTCAAAAATACTATCCTCAAATATTGGCATATTCTGACCACAGATCCAGCACTCACCCAACATTTTAAAGATCCACCTCTTTTTGTTTATAATAGAGGACCCAACCTGAGAAATAAATTGGTTAGAGCCAGTGTACTGCCAAGTCCCAGACAAACCCTCCTGACTCCCCTTAAACAAGGAAATTACCCTTGTGGTAACTGTGCACAGTGCCACAATACATGGAAAACTAATATTTTTACACACCCCAGAACAGGTAAAACACTTCCAGTGAGAGGAGTTATCACATGTAGTATGAAAAATGTTGTATATATGCTAAAATGTCCATGTGATAAAATCTATATTGGTAAAACCATTCGTCCTCTCAAACAAAGAATTAGTGAACACAAGAGTTTGATCAGACGAAATGATGTTAATTACCCTGTAGCCTGTCATTTTAATAATCACTCTCATCCTATCCCCTCCCTTAGGTTCCAGGGAATAGAACAGATTACTCTTCAGAGAGGAGGTGATGTTAACAGGCGACTATGCCAGAGCTTTATTGGATTCACACCCTAGAAAGTCTACAACCACTAGGTCTAAATGAGGAGTTCGACATGAGTGTTGTACTTTAAACATATAGATGCTAGGCTCTACTATGCTCTATGATGGCCACTACCTGATGTATGCATAGATTGTATAGCTTTGCTCTATTGCGTCCTGTATCTTTGTATTTGATTTATAAATAATTTCAATGTATTGGTGTTTTCTGTCTTGGTAGACATTTTGAGTAATTAGGTCTAAATATGGCCTCTGTAGTCTACTACTTTTGGGACTACAATTCCCATGATGCCTCTCTAGCCACTGCCATGCTTGACACAGGTGTCTGGCATTTTGCAATCAAGTGACGTGACTACTTGAACCCTCATGCTGTATTCACTTGTTTTGTTTGCCTGGTGAAGTTCTACGACCGAAAGCTTGCAATAGATGTAGAAATGCAGCGTTTCAGTGTGCGGTTGCTGTTTTGTTGTTTTCCTTAGTTTTTAAGTTCAGCTCCAGCACCTTTCCTAAGTGTACAGCTTATGAATGAGCGGTGGCTTTTTCTCATTGTCATAATGCTAAAAATGTTTGTGAACACCTGAATCTGAATTTCCAGTTTTCATTAACAGCTCTTTACAGTGTGATCAGCTCTGCAGTGACAGACAGCTCTGTTCAGGGTGGAGCCATGACAGAAACGATAACAGTGTGACAGGTGAGAGGTCAATGTCCGCCCCCCCCAGGAAATTGCTCCAGCATTGCTAGGTGTGACATCATAGTTCTGTCACAGCGGGTAAATTTCAGCGAGGCTCAAAGCAAAACTCCAAAAAACTCTGAAAACAAAACACAGAAAAATAAACTCCAAGGTCACCTGAGCCTGACTCACCTGGCAGACACATGCCTCGCTCTGTGTGTGTGTGTGTTTACAGATGCAGCTAGCAGCTGGTATGTGATTACTACGAGCGTGGGCGCACACACACACACACACACACACACACACACACACACACACACACACACACACACACACACACACACACACACAGGTGGTTTGTGTGTGTTTGAGGTGAATCAGGACAGGAAGTCAGCGGTGGACTCCATCACCCAGCTGTCAACAGCAGCTCCTTGCTCGTCTCACCCTGCGGGGGTCGAAGGTCAACACACACACCTGCTCTCAGCAGACGGAGGCTGAATCCAACTCTCACAGAGTTTGGCTCACTTTAACGAGAATTTTTACAGTTTACTGAAACTCTGTTTTCACTTTGCAGCAACATTAATGTGAATTCATATTTTGACTGTAATCAGGCTTTACGCATGAATTCTCTGGTCCAAATTAAAGCCAACATGGAAAAAAAAGTCGCCAAAAACCCTCAAAGTGAGTGACTCCTCACAAAACACAAACTACCACAGAAATAAACTTGTTTACATGTTTACAATCTGGAACAAAACACAGTTTATGTGCCTGTAGCTAATTTTCCATCATGCCACCTGCTATAACTCAAGTTAAAACGCTAATGTTAGCATTCAGCGTTAAGTCCAGCTGAGTCTGATCAGAGTCTGACAGTGAAGAGAAGAGCCTCACAAGCTGAGTCTGGGATGTCCCAAAAAGGCCACCGTACCGAAGAGAAACAGCCCTGCTGACTTCAGACTGACTGAGTCGTGTTAGAAACAAAAAATCTGGGGCGCCCCATGTACAGAGCCAGAGTCCTCGCTGCAGTGCGGCGGGTTCGATTCCACCCTGCGGCCCTTCACTGTATGCCGTTTCCTCTCTCTCCCACATTTTCTGTCCAATCTTCCAGCTGTCCAATCAAATAAAGGCACAAAAAGCCCAAACATATTTTTCATAAAAAACGCATCAAATTTGACCTGCGTCCTCTGCCCTCATCCTGGGACACACAGCAAACAGTGAGCACGCAGAGGGAATCGAACTGTGAGAAATGTTGAGTGAGTTTTAGAGTTTTAACTGTAGGCTAAACCCGTTTCTACCCGTTTCTATCTGATGTTCTTGTTGGTAGTTGTGTGTGTGGTCCAGACGTTATGTGATGATGTGACGGCCTCAGTTCAGTTTTTAGTTCCGCCTCCTCATTGATCTCATCATTGATTAACATTTTGTTGGTTGGTCTCTCCGTCAGTGTCTGTGTCCTGCAGCACATCGCTGGGTGCTGGAATGACGATGTGCCGGGTTATCATGGTGAGTCACCAGAGGAAAATAGTGTCAAACCGTCTGTGTGATGTTTGTTATCAGAACTGTGAGCGATTTATCACAAAGTGTTCAGACAGAAAAGACAACAGATTAAAATGATTTCAGTTGTTTTAGTGATTGTTCACAGCATGAACACTTGGTGACCACTTTAGTAACACTGGAAACGCAGTCTGTCCACGAATTCATCGTGTGTATAAATATTTCATAAAGGTTTTATGACATGCTGTAAAGGTTTATATTTCAAACTATGTTTCACATCAGTGTCTGACTCTTCAGAGGTTTTCTCTGTGGACGTTAGAAAAGTTTGACACTTTGGTGAGTCGTCCTCTCTTCTCAGTTGTTTAGAGTCACTCTCTCATCTGTTTAGCAAGCTCATGGCAACAGCTTGTTAGCTTAGCTTAGCATAAAGAATGGGAACAGGGGATACTGTTAGCCTGGCACAAAACTTCCACCACGCCACACATGTTTTTTATAAAAACCACATGTTACATGTGCATCAGTGAGCTTTAGAGCTGCTGGGAGGATTCTGTTACATTTGGACTGAACTGTTACAGCTGTTTCCACTCTTTATGCTAAGCTAAGCTAACCAGCAGCTGGCTGCAGCTTCATATTTACAGACATGAGAGTGACATCAATGTGAACATCGAAGGATTATCCAAAATGTCAAACCACTGTTTGGAAAATTTTTGAAAGAGCTCGACATCAGAGAGGAACAGTAACACGAGTTTCTGGATACAAAGTGAAATAAGAAGAGTTCCAGATCGTCATCTGAGCACATCAGAGCGAGCAGGAGAGAACAACATGGCTGCAGGCTGACACACACACACACACACACACACACACACACACACAGGGTGCAGGGATGTGTTGTTTGAGGAGGATTATCCGCTCTGTGTGTGTGTGTGTGTGTGTGTGTGTGTGTGTGTTTCCTCTGCTGTCATCTTCTTTCCCGCCCTACAAGCTGGAACATGTTCAGCGCACACACATGCACACACACACACAGACTGACATTCTCTTACACTGTGTTGAAATGCTTGGAGAGAGTGACGGCATGTGAAAGAATGATATTAGGGCGCGCATGTGTGTGTGTGTATGTGTGTGTGTGTGTGTGTTTTAAGGTGGTTCTGTGACATGAACTGTGTTCATACTGAACTGCTGAGTGGAGAATGTTCAGTTCCACCTTATCAGCTGAATCATTAAACTTTCTTTCGTCTGGTCGATTTCAGTGAACTTCTTGACGACAGCTGCCATGATTGTTATCAATTAATCTATGACTATTTTTAGGGTCAATCAATCATTCGATCTATAAAATACTGAAAAAATGTTAAAAAATGGTGATCACAGTTTCCTTGAAGCCAAAGGAAAGGACTTCAAATTGCAGATTCTTTCCAACCAGCAGACTAAAACCCAAAGACGATGTAGTCAAAAAAGAAAAGCAGCAAATCCAAACATTTACAAAGCTGGAAGCAGCAAATGTTTGACGGTGCTGCTTGAAAACGAAACAATTCATTGACAATTAAAAATAGAATTTGTAAAAGCAATTCTTCTTCTTTCAAAGGCCTAAATGATGGTTTTGTGCCTCTTCTTGGCTCGGGTGGAGTTTTTCTTGTGTGGAACCTTCTAGCTGCAGTTCCACTGGGGACACTTTTAGCTGCGTCCCCATCCACTGTGAAATCATTATACAAGCAGAAATAGAGAGGTGAGGGGTTGACGCATTTTTGTAGACCAACATGAAAGTTAGCATCACTCTGGTTCCCTCGGCAGACAGTTTTTGGGATTTTTGAAAGTCAGCTCTGTGACAAACATGATTTTATGATACTCACACGTTTTGTTCAGCATGATCATCTTCACAGATAAACACCACGTTTGTGTTTTTTGAAGTGTAAGTGAAATCCCCAGAATCAAAATGCTATGGTTAGGTTATAAACAAACTACACTGTAGTCTCATGGCTTAAACATCACCACCCTGAAGCTTCTGATTTGATTTAGCGTGCTGACTTTTCTACTAAACTCTCTCCTCCCAGTGTGACCTGATCTAGCTAGTGATCATGGCTGTGTCCATTGCTTGTCTCATGTCCTTTTTCAAAGATACTATAGATTTTATTCCTTTTTTATGTGATGATGTCTAATGTCCCCGACAAACACTGTCGTCTCATTGAGCCACTTGTTAGCAACCACCTGTTTTACGACACGTAAAACCTTCACAGTTCAAAAACTGGGTTTATTCTGATGTATTTTATTTCGAAGAACAAAACGTCTAAATTTCATTAGCCTGTGTGAACCACAGACCTTATTTCAGCCATTTAACTGAAAACCCATTCAAACAACACATGAACAGGAACAGGAAGTGCTAACATGCTAACTGATTCCATGTTTTAGGACTCATTACTTCACGGCTCTACAGCAAAAAGATGTTTCATTGTTTCTTCGTGTATTTGTGTACATGTATTCATATATTTTTTGTTTTTTTTACTTTTTCTTAAAACCACGCTTCTTTTTAGATTTACATGTTTTGTTTTGTTTTGCTTTGTTTTTGTTTTTTTTAACTCATCTAATTCTGTTTTATGTGTTTGGATGGAAACTGACTTGAAATTTTAGAGTGTTTAAAGAATGTTGAGCCTAATTTTCATACAAGCGAGCTACGTGTGCAGAGCTGTGACCTGCAGCACCTCTGTCTCTTATTGCTCCTTCCTGTTATGACTCAGCATGAGATCTCTTCTGCTCCTCTCTGAACGTTTAAGATAAATGAAACAGATTCACCAG
Organism: Naso vlamingii; assembly: GCA_029822935.1. Classification (NCBI taxonomy): domain Eukaryota; kingdom Metazoa; phylum Chordata; class Actinopteri; order Acanthuriformes; family Acanthuridae; genus Naso; species Naso vlamingii. The sequence continues at coordinate 5,422 of JAPQLA010042728.1, read as the reverse complement.
TTTTGAAGAACAAACTGTTTTGGTGAAAGAGAAGCAAGACAATGATGCTGCCGCAGTGAGGTCACACAGACAGGAGGTGGACCTGACAGATCAGCTGCTTCGCCGCAGTTTGTGTTTCCTGCACGTCAGAGGTCACACAGACAATAAAACAAACCAACACAGGAGTAAAACTGCACACTCAGTACCTGACTGGGTGGTCTTCCTTCTGTGTCCAGCCTTAGCCTGCCTCCTATTGGTCGAGGCGTGGTCAGCTGATAGGAGGTCAGGTGTTCTGTGTGCTGAGAGTCTGCAGGAGGAAACAGTTGGTGAGAGCAGCAGGAGAACAAACAAACAGCTTCATGAAGTGAGGCAGCAAACATTTCCCTCCGACATGCAGCCAAGTTAAAGAGGAAAGGAACCTTAACACTGCTGGAGTACTTGAGTAAATGTACTTAGTTACTTCCCACCACGTCTGCTCTGTTTTGCTTTGTTCTTTAATAAGATCACACACCTTTCAACCAATCAGAGCCTCACTCAGAGCTTACCATGACAACACTGCTTGATGGTGAAGTCAGAGACTCGTCAGCCAGAAAACGTTTAATCAAAAATAAAAACTAAAACTAAATAAAACAAAAATGAAGAAATTCAGAGAGACGACAGGTTCGACTTCCTGTGAGTAGGAAACTGAATCATTCATGAGTCTGTGATGCTGCATTTATCCATTATCATCACTCACATGCACACATGCACGCACACACACACGCACCACTTAAAGACGAGTTGGATTTTTGTTTTTAACTTCGATGAATCAGTTATCAGTCTGATTTCAGGAAGCTTCAGAAACTCTTCATCCAATCACATGACCAGAAAATGAAACAAACAAACACGAGCTGCTCGCTCTGTGATGGAGACGCAGGAATTCTTTCACACCTGTTCACGCATTTTTCTCACACCGAGGCTTGCTGGCGGCCCTTCTCTCAGACATGTTCAGTCCTTCATGCAAACTTTCCATGAGTCAGCATTTTTACAGATTTTTTTTCTAGTGGGAATTACCCACAGTTCATAGCGTTGTTAGATGCGAGGTCAACAGAAAAATCAAAAGAAAAGCAAAAAATGAGTAAACTGATTACTTGGTAGTTACCTCTCTGTGAGGGTGGACAGTCCAGTAAAACACATCAAGAGTCAAACTAAGAGGAAATGACTTCCTGTTGACCATCATGAGGTTCCCACTCGTTCCTTTGAAAAGCTTCGCAGCCAGAACCACCACACAGGCGTCAGCGTTGCCTGAGCAACCACAGCACAACCAAGTAACTGATTTGGTGTGTGTGTGTGTTGTAAACTGTAACCATGGTAACGACTGAAGTCTCTCCTCTCAGTCCTGTTGACTGTACCACTTTTCTTTCTTTTTCAGTTTCATTACATTGATCCAAAATGTCAACCATCTTAGTTTAGCATGAGCATGCTAACACTTGCTAATTAACACCGAACACACGTGTTCCTCCCGCTGAGTTTCTTGCTCTCTTTCTATTTCTGTTGCGTCCTTGATGTAGAAATGTAGAAAACACACACACAGAGGCACAGATTCAGACCCTCTCATTATTTCCTCCTCTATCTCATAAACTATTTCAGTGGGTTTCATCGCTTCCAAAAATGAAAAACTTCAAAATTAATAAAGAAGAAGAAGAAGAAGAGCAGAGCTGTGAGAATATTGTGTTGTATAAAAGCTGTTCTTCTCCTCTCACTGGGATGAAAGCTGGGGTTGGTGTGTTCAGAAACATCTATTGCCAAATTGAAGAACACCTCTTAACACCCTGACAGCAAACAAAATGTAAAATGCTCTGAGAAAAAAACTAATTCAACTATCTGTGGTTACAGTAAGGCAGAAATACATCCAACCAGTCCATTCAAGAGGCCTGGATGAGTTCACGGTCCACCCGTCTGCCTGTGAATTCATCACACAGAGTTTTATGCAAACACGAGACAGAAAGCCAGAGATGTGACTGAAGAGTTTTCATACATGTGGACACGACACGGCTGAGCTACGAAAGCTGCTTCATCACTCAGACATCAAAGGACTTCCCCGAACCTCATATTTAAATTCTATTCATTTTTTTTCTGAAACATCACTTTGTTTTCTTTGAACTTTGATTGTTTTGTGATCATCTACAAATAGAACATGAGTAATAAGACAGACGACCTCTGTGACCTACCTCTGCCTCCTCCTCCTCCTCCTCTTCATCTTCTCTCTGTTACATAAATTCTGTGGGTTCAAGTCACTGTTGGCTGAGCGGCTGTTTGTTTGTCTCATTAGACGGAATGAACGCATCATTTCTGACTGTGTGTGTGTGTGTGTGTGTTAGCCTTTATTCAAAAGGACTCCTGTTTATCTGATGATCGTTCAGCTCTCAGTCACATCAGTCTGTCTGTCCACTGACTCGCCTCCGTGCTCTTGAAACACTCTGTGAAACTTTAATGACGTGAATTTACAGCAGCTTGCTGTTTATCTCACTGCTGCAGCGTTTAAAACCACAAACGGCCGCCGTCAGTCTGTCCACTCATCACGCCTGCCTCCACCTACTGAATCACACACTTTTTCTGTCTCACCTGTTCCCAGTCCTTCATGCAGAGGTCACTTCAGGTCATTCTGAGGCATCTGATCTCAAACTCACAGCAGCAACAAGACGAGCAGCCAAAACCAACAACACCAGTTTGACAAAAGGTTAAAATTAAGAATCAGCTGATTCAGAGTGACTCTGAAAGAAAATCACCAACAGTGTCAGCTCCACTTCTGTTACTGACTTCTTTCCTAAAACCTCTGACTTCAGTCACAGAACAGAAACAGGACACGGGCTGCTGTGATCTTTCAATGCCACCTGAAACTCTCAGAGCAAACACGCACAGTGAAAGTTGTTGTTGCAGGATGACAGCAGTTACAGACTGGAGTTCTGCAGAGCTGCTGTTCACTTCATGATTAGAATGTTTGAACATGTTTCTGGTCTTACTCGGGTATAAGAAAGTATTGATACATATCAGTATTGCAATATTATGTTCCACAACATCATTCAAGTACACACAGCCCCGGATCTTACAGTGTGATCCTCATGCTGCTCTCTGACAGTCTGACATCACAGGCAACTCCTGTGAAGATTATACTGATCTAACTTTATGAAGGACTCTGTCTCTGTGTGTGTGTGTGTCTGTCTGTGACAATCATTCATCTGGTCGTCTTCATGCTCGGTGGCTGTTTTGCTGAGAGGATCTCAGTGTCCAGTGAAACAAAGTTTGAATGTATTAACTGACAAAATACTGACAATAATTACATTTTCATAGAGCACTTTAATTTTTACAAGGCTATATTTTCTAACATTCAGGCCTGGTTTGGCAGTCCTGGAAACTTGCAGCTCATTTACCGAAACTTTGTTAAAAATAGAAACAGTGTCTTCAGTGGAAAACAGAGAGTTTGGGGCTGAGACCACAGACAAGGCCACTTCCCTTTCAATATCCTGTTTTTTCTCCTCTTGGTTTGACGGTTTGTGTGATTTACACTCTAAAATATCTTCATACTAAATCTTTGTTCTGTCCAGCTGCCAGCAAAGTGTCAATGGCAGGTCTCATACAAACACTGCGCCTTTTTTGCCCTCTGATGATGATGATGATGGTGGCACCTGCAGACACGAATCAAGGACGTAAAAATACCAGCCAACTCCTCTAATTTAACATATTCATGTTTTCATTTGAAGTCAGTATTCTCTTATGACAGAAAACGCCACTGACCATTGGAGTCACATGAGGTTTGTTAACAAGAAGGTTAAAAAAGTCAGAATGATCCTTTAACAGAGAAAATGTGTCTGACCGAATCTGAACATGTGGAAGCAGATTTACGGCCTCGGAGCTGCAAATCTGTTCATGTTCAGTCTGAGAGAAAAACCAAGTGAGTCATCGTTCAGGGAAACTGCTCCAACTCTGTGTGTGTGTGTGTGTGTGTGTGTGTAGCTGCTGGTTCCTGTAAATGTGATCAGATTCATTCAGACTCTCTGGATATTTATGTGTTTCTGTTTCTCTCTCTCTCTCTCTCTCTCACACACACACACACACACACACACACACACACACACACACACACACAGAGTTTAAACAGGGTTTACCTCCTGTCAGTGTCAGAAGCTGAGGGACTCGGCTGCGAGTTCTGCTGCTGACGGCGCTAAGCTGCTTAATGTTCAACCTGCCTGAGCGAGACGCCACAAAACACACACACACACACACGCGCACACATGCACACACGCACGCACACATGCACTCTGTAGAAAGCTTGTGGCTCAGCAGCCCATTGGGACACAAACCACTGAATCATAACTTCTGACACGTTTTCCTGTTCAAACAACATTTTTCTCTTTTTCATGAACTCGATGGTTTCGACAGAAACACGGAGGTCAGGATGTTTAAGATGCTGTTCAGCAGACAGGGAGGCTCTGATGAAGAGACTCTATCCAGCTGCATTCTGGGAAGTGTAGGATCGGGTGTTTTGGACTTAAAGTCGGGACATGTCGCTGTCTCTGGAAGACAGAGTGAGGGAGTGCAGGAGCTTCTCATGTCCACATGTTGCAGAACATTCCGTCTCTGTCTTAAGAGGTTTAACCTCCGTCAGTGCGACTCAGTTTACAGACTTTCACAGAGGAGGAAAAGCAGCCTGACGGCTTCGACCGGGTCAAAGTCTGATCCCACACTCACAGTCTGTTTGCACATTATTATTTACTGCAGCTCCTCTAAATATAAAGCAATTATTACTGCAAGTATGCAGTAAGTATTTGGCATGCCGTCTTAATACACAGTACAACTCTGATCTGTAGTATTTTCACCCTACAGTGTTGATACTTACAGAAATTTAAATACGACTTCATAAAATGGGAATAATTACAACTGTTCAGTGAATGTGAATGTGTAAAATGTTGGAATTTTTCATACATAGGAACAAAAGCAACATCACACTGACCGACACGCCGCCTTCATGGGTGAAAACAAAGGGATCAAAAACCTGGAGGAATCATGCTGCTGCACTGTGTTGTGTACATCACATTACAAAAAAAAGAGAAAAAGTAACAGTTATCTTTATTTTGCAAAAATGTATAAAGCCTTAAAATGCCCCCTTTACAGTGCTGATTAGGTAGATGAACACAAATAAAGCTTAATGGAATATATGCAGACAACTAAAATACTACGAACTACTGACAGTGGTCTGCATGTGTTACATTATGTCATATTTGTGTTCATCTGCCTCGACGGCGCTGTAAATGATGCATTTTTAAGACATTACACTGTTCTGCAGTGTACAGAGGCTTTCCTCTTCTTCTTTTTTTAGATATTTAAGGTGGAATTATTACCGTTGTCTTTATTCACAGTATTGGATCACAGACGTCTTGGTCATAAACAACAGGTGAATCAAATC
>JAPQLA010042649.1:0-11523 GCA_029822935.1 Naso vlamingii | reverse complement strand
ATTTCAGACTTAAAATAATGTACCGATTTAAGCCACACCCATTTCCAGTAAAATCACACCCACTTCCGGTTTAGGCCCCGCCCACTCTGAGTACAGATACAGATAATTTAGATGGTTGAACAGATACAGATACAGATAGTGGTGTACTCGCTCATCCCTAGTGATTACAGTCTCAATTCTCAGTCAAACTTGGGATGGAACTTTCTTTTCCTATATTTCAACTAGAACCTTTATTTATATGTTATCCATATACTAGTTTGATCTGTAAGTTATGATAATATTGTACCGAACAAAATAATTTCTGATATCTGAAAATGTAGTTACAGTGTCAATCAGGTGATCAGATTTTAAACAAGTCAACAAGATTATCAAAACTACTAATTTGGAGGTAAAAGCGAAAGTGGGTGCACTCAAAGGAAGTCCATACAAGAGCATTTAGATATGATAGGGTAAATTTGAACCTGGACGTCAGTCTGTAATATGTGATTTCTGTTAACTAAGTCTGGCTGTAATTGGTCTTTCCACTTACTTTATGTTAAGATATATGAGACAACATGTTTACAATTTTTGAATTGTACCCCTACAATAGTCAGTAGAGGCTATGAACACTTTAAAAGAGATTTTGATTGTTGGAATAACCTTGTGTTCATACTGGACAGTAGGAAGTCTTTTACTACTTGTATCACACTTTCAATGTAAGTTATGACAATGACATTACATTGAATGACCTTTCCTATGGTATTATTTCATCAGCGGGGACAATGGTTTTTCGTTATACCCAGGATATGAACGTATTTTGATTTTGACCAAACAAATTTTTACCAGCCTAAATGCATGCATATGGAGTATAACTTTTGACATTTAATGATCTAAAAATGCTGCTGTAAACTTGAAAATGATCATAGAGGTACTTGGAGCCTCTATGTACAAAAATACTGTTGAGTTTTCTTTCAGTGGTGCTGTCAAAGTTAACGCATAAGTTAACATAAATTTATTTTAATGCCGTTAATTTTTTTAACACGCAATTAACGCGCACGTGTTCTGGCCCTCGACCCGCCCCATAGTATAGGAAATTAAGAAGTGATGTAGCCACCACCATAAGTTAACAGATACACAACTTAAAACAAGAAAGCTAAAGTGGAGGAGTAAGTATATATTCTTGAAAGTATGTATAAAACAAGCACAAGTATTTGTCCACTCTCATGTTGATAAGAGCATTAAAAACTTGAAAAATATCCCTTCAAGGTACATTTGCAACCAAATAAAAAGATAAATTTGATAAATTTGCGTAATGAGTCACAGAATTTCATAGTGATTAACTCGATTAAATTTTTTAATAAATTTACAGCACTAGTTTTTAGACAACAAGTTAATAAGATTATTTTAGAGGAATGAATGGTTTATTATTATGATTTTAGCTTTAAATTATAAAATAAAATGTGGTGAATCAACAACAAAGTAATTACAGACACAGGCCTATGCATTTCAACAAACGAAATACAATCAACTTTTGTGGGTATTATAGATTTTACAATTAAGTTCACAAGGTGCACTTGAATGCACCATGAAGCTGTCTCTGTGTCTGTGAAACTGACACAGATGGACAGCAGAGAGCAGAAGCAGTGTGCCTGTAAATGACAACCTATGACACAGGAAAAACTAGAAACTGCATGGAATTTTATTTCATTACTGTTTTGGTACAAACCAGTGTGGTGGTTACCCATCTGAGGTTTCACAATGCTTGCCAAATGTGATCACATTTGTTAGTTCAATTTATCATTTTTCTTGTTCTCTGATAATATGCCCAGTCCTATTCTCTGCCAAATTTGCAACTCTGCCTGAGGAGAAAATGTTGTTCAGCCTGAGGCGGATCTGTGTCAAGAACCAAGGCTTGGCTGGCCAGGCCCTACTGTCTGAGTTTATCAGATACAAAGGGTCGACTGAAAGAGTCTTAGATAAATATGGCTGTTATGATGCACATAAACACAAAACCTACCTTCATTAATGTCTTGTTTTGTAATGCATATACAAGTCTCATGCACTCTGTGTACAATTTGTTCTTGCTTAAAGTCACTTGCCCTAAAAGCAAAGTACTTCCAAAGAACAGATGATAATCTGTTTTGGAGAACTTGTTCCTAGGCTTCTGCTTCAGATATTTGATTTTTACTGTACCCCATCTGCTCTCTGGACTTACTCGTCTACTCTGAACTGACGCTGCCAGGTGCAAGCGCAGTGACATGATTTGATAATTAAAGTTGAAACATGTTGTCGTCCCCCCCCCCTTTTTTTCTTTTTTTTTTTTGTGCTGTTCCACTAAATGTTTACTGCACATAATGTGTTATCTCAGATTAACTTAAAAGAAAAAAAAAATCAGTATGGAGGTTTTGACACGTAGGATCAATGAATATCTCTCTAATTCATAATGTGATTGTGATTGGTCTCACTGATGGAACATATTATACACTGGAGATCATATGTAAATATTGCTGAGTGATTGTAAAGGGAAGATTAGGGGTTAGGGCTAGTGGAGGCGAAGCTGAGGGATAATAAGGGATCAACATCAGTTTTCTCAGATGATGTTACTGAGGTAGTTAAAAAACTCAGCAGCGGAAAAGCCCCAGGGATTGATGAGATCCATCTGGAAATGGTGTAGACTCTGGGTTTTGAGGGGCTGTCATGGATGATACATTACTTTAACATTGCGTGGAAGTCTGGGGCAGTGCCAAAGGAGTGGCAGACCGGGGTGGTGGTTCCCCTGTTCAAAAAGGGGACTGTCCACTCTGAATAGGGGATGAGTCCTTACCCCAAGTAAGGAAGTTCAAGCATCTCGGGGTCTTGTTCATAACTACGAAGCAGGAGATTGGCTGAAGTATGGGAGCATTTTGTGCTACTTTACTGGCACTACAGAGCCAGAATGCGAAGCTCTCGATCTACCAGTCAGTCTTAATTCCTACCCTCACATATGGCTATGAAGGATGGGTCATCATGACCGAAAGAACAAGATCGCGGATACAAGCAGCTGAAATGGGTTTCCTCAGGAGGTTGGCTGATGTTTACCATTGGGATAAGGTAAGAAATTTGGTCATCTGTGAGGGAACCATAGCTCCTTGGCACTAAAGGGAACCAGTTGAGGTGGCTCAGGCATCTGGTAACGATGCTTCCTGGTCACCTCTCTAGGGAGGTGTTTCAAGCGCATCCAGCTGGAAAGAGGCCTGGGGGCGGACCCAGGCCCAGGTGGAGAGATTATATCTCTGTACTGGCCTGGGAATGCCTCAGGTTTCCCCAGTTAGAGCTGGTTGATGTGGCCAGGGAAAGGGAAGTCTGGGGCCCCCTGCTGAAACTGCTGCCTTCATGACCCAACCCCAAAGAAGTAGCTGATGATTGATAGATGGATGGATGAATGGAAGGGGTTCTGAGAGAACAGGATTGTAGTGGAGCTGCAAAATGTAATTTGAAAGAGAGTTTTTTAAATAGGCCCTGTATAGTCAGAAGTATAGCCTATTGTTCAGCCAGTGGATTACATTGCATAAATCTTTATTGGGTTGACTTATTAATACTTTCCTGCTCCAAATCAGGCTTTTCTTTGCATTAGATAATGTGCCATTCCACTTACATATAGATTAATATGTCTCAATCCTACAGATTAAAATGGCTCTGCCATTATTTACCTGTCACCTGGTGAATCATAGTATCGTAGCTCCATTAATGATTAATTTGCTTATTTACCACACACAGGCTTAACTCAGAGAGACCACATTCAGAGTTGATAGAACATAACTCTGATTAGTGGGGTATATTTCAAAGTTTGACAAAGTCAGATATTCTTTGCGTGAGCTGACTCACAGAAACCCGATCACCAATTTAGAGAGTATCACAGTGGTGGTAATGAGCTTTGTTTCTTATTAACAAAGGGTTTTCTTCATGATGCTCTGTGTATTTCCATTTAAAAGGACATTTGACGCATCATTTAAAATTTTTTTGCACAAAATGGACTAATTGGGTGCCACCTACTACAGTCAAGGGAAGATTGTTATAATGTGGAGCTATGAAGAATATAAAAGATACAACTGCAAAATGCCACACCATAGCTGCAAAAAAAGGCAAGAGAGGTGTGTTGGCCAAATATTGTTAATCATATTGTATATTGTTAATTAATATATTTATTTTACCACTGAATGCACTCATATGATCTCCCATTCATTTCAAAAGAGATGACTACACATTGTCGACTCTCTCTCTCTCTCTCTCTTCATACACACACACACACACACACACACACACACATATATATATATATATATATATATACACTTGGCAGCAAATCAGAACCAAGCATAAATCATCATCCAAACAGTATGTTTTAGGGTATGGATAATATACTGTCTAACACGAAGGAAATACAAAAAAAAAAAAATGTTTCTGCAACACAATCTGAATGGACATTCCAATAAATTCCTGTGGCAAAAAAAAAAACAAAACAAACAAAAACAAAATAAAACAATATCTTTCAAACAGTTTACTACTGTAAGTTTACAACAACTACAAGTTTACAACAATGCATTCCCTCTGCTGAGAATGTATATCACTCATAAAGAACATGGTCAGGAAAAGAATAATGAAAAGCCAGCAATTTTTACAGCTGCATTTTATCTGAAACTCAGAACATAGGACACCTCCTGACTGGATTAGGTGTGCAGTAACCATGGTAACCTAGCTTGTGTAAAATAGAGCTGCCTTTGTGGCAATCAAGACTCTGGTTTTATAGGCTTAAAGGATTAGTTTGGTTTTTTGCACATTAAGCCTTATAATAAGGATATTTACAAACATATACAATGTTCTACTGCATTAATATGACAACCACCGCAGTCCTGAGAGCTGGAGCTCATTGCTGACTTCACTGTTAGCTGAAAATTACAGAGGAGCATGTGCACTCAGACAATCCGTCAAAAATATACAATAAATACTTGTTTTAAAAGACCTGAAACTCTCCGAATGTTTTGTGGTGTCCTCTCATGTGCTGACACTAAAACACAAAACTAAACATGAATGTAAAACCTGCAAACGGCTGTTTGTTTGTTTAATAAAGCAACTAAAAAAGCTGTTTTTCAGTTATATATCATGTTTAGCTTCATGTTTTAGTGTTGGTGCATGAGAGGACCTAACTAAACATTCAGCGACTTTGACATTTTTTAAAACAGGCATTTATTGTATTTTTTGACAGATTGTCTGAGTGCACATGCTCATCCATTGTGTTTAGCTAACGATGGCATCAACAATGAGCTCCAGCTCTCAGGACTGTGCTGGTTGTCATAGTACTCCTGTAAGACTTAATGTGCAAAACAGGAACTTCTTTTAAACTTACTTCCCTTATATCCATCAATCTTGCTTCATGTTACAGCTGTTCTGAAACTCAAAACTGAGTTTTTCATTTCAAGCTTTGTCAAGTCAGAGTTCAGGGTTGAACTCAGAGTTCATTAAACCTGCTTTGCGTGTGTGTGCATATGGCAGGTCTCACAGCAGACTGTCTAGGTGATCAGAAAGTGGATCCACTACAGGTACAATGATTTCCAGAGTACAACTTTTTTATGCTTGGATTGGGTTGGACTCAAAGACAGGTGATTGAAGTTCTTTTTGCAAACCGTAGATGTCCTTGCCGTAATCAGTGCTCTTCTTTCTGAAATATGCATTTTCCGAACCTCTACAATTGAGATGATCTAGTAAAATCTTATCACAGCCAATATAATATACAAAAATATGAGTAAAAACACTTAACTAGACAAATACATGAAGTTCCCCTTAAAGAGCACACTTACAGCAATTAAATGTCAGCAGTTTAGGGTCTACATGTATTTTCAATGGCTTTGAGTTGTTGTGGGCCATAAAAATAGGCAGTTTTAAAACTCTGATTAGCCAGGAGGATTTACAGTATTTCTCCTGTTCAAGCTCAAGATCTGTGGTGAAAGTTTGAGAGTTTTATTATTCAGGTGGTACAGAACATGATGTCCTCCTGGAAAGAACAGTTTGTGAGGACTTTTATCATCTCATCTAAAAGCTGGCTCAGTACAGCTACACATGGAAGGGGGGGGGGGGGTCTCCTTCACAGTAGCCTGGCTGTTTTTTTTTTTTCATTGACTGAATAAAATGCACTGCACTGAGGAGACACATGCCTGCTGACTGCAAATTCATGAAAATCAGACAAACCTGAAAGCAGAAAATCACTGTCAATTAGCTATACCTACACCTTATCTTTGATACTTGCAGGTTGCAGGATGAAGCAAATGCCAGAAGATTACAGTCAAACAGGTTAATAGGTTTTAACCAAAAAAACAAAAAAACAAAAACAAAAACAAGGAAAGTTTTGTTTACTATTTGAAGTTGTAAGATGGGACGGATCAGCTACATTAAAATCATTCTCTGAAGAATTAGGCATGTTGTTGTTAAGGATGTTGTACATGCTTCAGCTAAGCATGTACTACAAAGGAAAATCAACATTCATCACATAGATAAATGTGAGGCACCCTCATGTTGAATAGCACTCTATGGGAACAGTGATGAGACATCTCTGATAACAACATATGACACAGTTGTGTTTAGAAAAATGTGTTGACAAACATTTAGGGATTTCAATGTGCATCGACTTGCAGAATCACGTACACAATTCTCTCAGGCTGTCTCAAAAACAAACACACACACAGACATCCAGAAGGCCGCAGTGGTCAGGCCCTCACAGCTTGCTTCAAAGTCTGAGCCCAAAGCCCCCTGAAAGCATGCCTAGGGCTACATTGGCTGTAGAAATCCCTCTTCAGCCTCTGCAGAAAGAAAAAGCAGATCCATGCAGGGCCTGGAGAAACGCTGGACTCAGACAGCTCTCTGAAGGTGTGTCACATGGTATATATCGATCTTGTTTCTTATGAATAAGTATTAAGTAAAACCTTTAATAGGAAACTGGATATCATACATGTGTGTAATGGTGGACTTTATGATGAATAGTAAATCCTCAAAAAGTAGCACTAATGAATAGAGTTGCCAACTGTTATGAAAATAAAACAACAGTAATTGGGCTACATTTGAGAAGTGATCAAAAATTTCAAAGACTGTTCCTGGTGCAAACAAATATATTGCTGCACAGTAATGTGCATGTAGCAGGTTTCAGCATAAGCATTCCGAGTCACACTGCTTGATCACAATCAGCACCTTAGGTGTAAGGCTACAAACCAAAGACCAAACTTTATTTGGGGAACAAAAAGAAGTTGCAGGGAGCGAAATCCCTGTAAATGCTCTTGGCTGTGCTTCTGACCTGACATGCCTTCTTCATTCTCAGAGACTGCAGACTCTTCCACTGCAAAGACTGCTGTTTGGACTCTGGGTGTAGGGCTACAATTTCCTTTGCCATCTTCCCAATGTCCCAGCCAACCAGGAGACTCTGGATTGAGGGAGCATTCACTGCCAAACTTCTTGGTCTAGCAGAGCACAACTAGTCCTTCACTGCTCTTCAGCGGAGATACAAACGCCTACAAGATCTACCTTTGCAGCTAATTGATACTGTGCATCCAGTCCTGCTGACTGGGTCAGACTTCCCGCATCTAATCGCAGCGAGAAGGTTGTCTATGGCATTAGTCTCAAAACCCACATGTGCATGTTATGCCCCTGTTAGGGGAAATAGAAAGAAATGAAGGAGAACACGTTGTTGCTGGCTTCAGCTTCAGGCTGTAATGAACGAACTGTCAGCAACGCACACCCCCTACAGGCGAAACCCTGAAGACTAGAACAATCACTCAAAACACATCTCTCTGCTGAAATAATGGATTACAGATAACTAAAATACTGATAATTAAACCTGGAGGAATAAAGAAATGTTTTAAAATATGATTTCAAGTTTATCTTCTCAAAATATTAAAGAAAGCAAATTACAATGCACTTCGACTGTTGTTTCAACTATTATATTTTAGTGCACATTTTTATATCCATTACACGCACACAACAGTATCGCACGCACACACAACAGTATCTGTGAGCGGAAAAAACATCCTCGGGAGGGAACATTTCTGCTCTGCACGCACAAATGAGGTCTGCGAGCACAGCGCTGTAATGAGTATGTGCTCGACCCTCTCTATACGTGCGCTCGACTCTCCCTATCCGCTCGGTTCTGCTCAACACTTGCTCAATTTCAAAAGGTGCGCGATGCAAAAGGTTGCATTTTGACACTGGAGGCGGGGACAGTGGCTGAAGTCTCTACTCCTTTGACTGGTTAAACAGTGGCTGATGTCTCCGCTTTTTTGATTGGTCACTTACTGATCATGCCCTGTTTGGCTTGATGACTGACAGATGAGACAGGAAGCAGCTTGGGGCCATCATGTTTACACTATGTAAATAACTTTCAGACATCCCATTTTAATTTTGTTTGAAGGTATTGATTTCGTTTTTTTAATGCACTATAATACTCTGCTATAGCTACCTAAATATTTGACCTTTTTGGATAGAAAAGCTTCCATGCAAAAGTTTGCCAAACGTTTGCTAAAGCTAGCTAGCTAACCATACCTAGTCTCGACCAACTCGTTATAACCCAGCCTGACTAATGAGGCTACAAACTAGTCTGAGTACAAAATGTGAAACTATTTTTTATTTGCATGCACACTTTGAACAGATTAAAGTTACTGTGAACAACCAGGGAGAATAATGGGAACACGAAAATGTTGTATACAAGGGGGGAGCACTTATTATTCATCTGAACTTTATTTCTGGACCATAAATCACATCTTCTTACCGTTTTTTTCCTCTGGAAGCTAAAGGTTGTGCCTTTCGAAGGACCACAGCCACGCAATTGTAGCCCTTACATGGGGTTCTCTATTCGATCTTGAATATGGGTGTCTTTTCAGGTATTCCAAGCAAAAAATCCATACTGTTAGATCCATTATTGAATGTCTTTTTACTGATATTTTATCCGTTTTTGATCATTTCTTGTCGCTGGTTTTTATGCTAACAGCCATATTTGTTTTCCCATGACGCTTTGCAAGAGACTGTTTACGTCCTGTCCACCAATGGCAGGCTGATCCGTCTGGTCATGTTGGCATGCGCCAGAGTGCGCACGTCTGAGTGCAGAAAAGAATCATGGACAACGTAGTTCTCCATATGTTACATCTGTACGGGAGCGAAATATATAGAAAAGAGGGGAAATCTTTACGCATAGCACACACATTGTATGGCGTGCATAAAGAGCACATATATTATTCTTATTTACATCTAGTTGATATTCTGTTTGATATTCTGTTCTGTACAAGAGGGCCTCATATGGGAGAAAACCCTGCGTGCACTGCAGGGCGACCAGGAAGGCCAATCAGTCCACTCCTTGGAAATGCAAAGCCTGTAATGTGGCCCTGCCAAAAAGCACCTGGACTTTTTTTGTAAAATTTGTAAATGTTTTGAAAACCTTTCTTCCCACAATGTTTATTTTGGTACTGTTGGATTGCAAAGAGATGGGAGAGGAAGATTGTTCAAAAAAATCCCTAAGGTATTATTGCTGAGTGTGTGTAATCAATAAAAGTCTTTGAGTTTCAATTTCCATTTGTTTTTTCTTTTGTCTTTTCAGTCCCATAACTTATTTTTACATTCCAATGACATCACTGCAGCATAAATATTATTCAAGCCTAAGGTTGTCCTGAAAAAAGGGGTTTTTATATCTTGACTGTGCATCATAGGGTTGATGTTTTACAAGCTTTATTAGACAATAAGTCCAGGCAAGACAAAACGTTTAAAAAATTGCTTAGGTTTGGGTTAAGGTAAGGGTAGGGTGACCTGTCACAGTCCCGGTGTCCTAAGCATCGTTCAGATTCAAGTTCAGGTTATGTATGTATGTCCACTCACCTGCATAAAAGATATGTCTGCACACCTGCATTCTATACATACCTTCAGTATATACACCTATACATGTTTCATAAATAATATCTTTCAAAAACAGGCACCTCAGACAACAAAAGCATTCAAAGCATTTCATTTTCATGATTTAAAGCTTTTGAAAGGTGGTGTGTATCACAAGATAGACATAGATCTTGACACCTCTGTCAACAGCTGCGACATCACCTTCTCCAAAGGCTTTTGCAGAGACTACAAATGGCATTCAGCACAACACTTCTAAATTTGGATTGCCTGGAATTTCTTTGTCGTCAGGAGCTGTATCTTCTGAACACCCTATCCAATCATTTAAAAGCGCCCCCTGCTATCACCCTTGTTTCGCAAGAACTCTTTGATCTTGTGAGGGCACAAGTGGAACATCCTCTCCCATGTGTCACAGTGGAAGTTGCTGGCACCCCAGGACGACCCAAAATTTCAACAGAAAAACAATGCTTGAAAGAAATGCTCCATACTCAACTTCCTGTGCATTGCATAGCCACATTGATGGGTGTTTCGAGGGCAATCTTCAGACGAACGGATGAGTATGGGCGCTCTGTCAGGGACACGTATAGTTCCATCAGTGATGATGAACTTGACCGTTTGGTGGCTTCCATCAAGAATGATTTACCCAACGCAGGGTACAGGATGGTCAGAGGGAGACTGGAGTCAATGGACCACAGGGTTCAGTGGAGAAGAGTTGGAGCCTCCATGCACAGGGTTGGTTCCATGGGCATCCTCTCAAGGCTGTCAAGTCTTGGCTGTGTTGTACGAGAGAGGGCCCTTGTCTCTGGTACATATGGACACAAACCACAAGTTGGTCAGGTTTGTAATAAAGTCAAGTTTATCTGAAGTTTCATACACAGCTCTTAAAAAGAGGATCCCATTCTAACCTCCTTAAATGTATTTACACATTGTGATTTAAATTTATATATGAATGGTGTTTTACATTCAATTTCTTCCCAGATACAACATTGTGATATTTGGAGGAGTGAATGGTCTCTCCAGAAAGCTAAGTGACTGCTACTTAACTATATTTTAGCAATTCCAGATGCTGTGTGCACTAGCTATACCAGCATAGACCTGTGCATTGCTAAACATTGTGTAATCTGTAAACACGCTGGAAGCTTTGATTAATCATTGATTAAAATACACAAATGACTTCAGAATACTTTATGTACTTTGTACACTGATTGTAAGTGACTTTGGATAAAAGTGTCTGCTAAATGACTGTAATGTAATGTAATATACTTTGATTCAACATTTAATTTTTGTGGTTATAATAGTGTCTCTACTTTAGCGCCACCCTCAGGCCAAACATTTGACTTGAACAAAACAGATTCATATGTGTAATGGATCTAGGGTCAAGTAATTTGTTGAGCCTACTCATGCTTTCAGAGAAGGAACCCTGTTAGTTCTAATGTCACCCTCACCTTTACCTCACCTCACCTGTAGCATCACCTTGAGGTCAGTATGTCAGATTTGCTGTCTCACGATCTATTGTGCGGATTGCCATGACATTTGGTAAACACATTTATGATCCCTCTTAAAATGTTGGTGACCTGGGCCCAGTATTTCAAAACTTGTAATCTGGATCAGAATAATCCGGATAATGAAATCCTCCTTTTCTCAGTCATG
>JAPQLA010042540.1:0-11528 GCA_029822935.1 Naso vlamingii | reverse complement strand
AACATTGAATATCCCGCCCGCTGGATAACGCCCAATCAAATTTGTTTTCCTTACTCGTGTAAACTCGTGCTTTCACTTGGGTAAAGTCGGGGAAGGAGACGGTACAAACGGCCATTTCTGAACATCTTTAAATAATCACATAGATGTTGTCATATTGTGTTGTGATTGAGATTCTAACCCACCATGCATCCTGGAAAGAGACAAACATTTTTCACTTTAAATCACATCACATAATCCCCGTGAGCAGACAGCAGGACCTACAGCTGTGCTTCCTGTCTCTCACTGCAGACGACAGACCGGGACAGACGCTGTCTGCCCCTGACAGGAGCTGCACGAAGGAGCATTGGTTTAAACAGACGTGTCATGGCTACTTTTCCTCATATGAATTCAGCTTCTTTTAAAACTGACATCAACACCGTCACACCACATACAACCACATTACTGTTTTTGGTCCTGTAACACAGCTTTGTCGGTTGAAATGTTGGACATTTCTTGACAGACGACTTAGTCCTAGCCGTGGCTCCCCACCTCAGTGCTCATTAAAAAATAAAAAGCCTTTTCAGCCAGGAGAATCACAGGTTCATGGAGCAATGTCAGACCAAGAGAATCGAGTCCACTCAGTGGAGTGGGTGGGTCTCTGGTCTGAGTCCAGGCTGGTATTTTTGGTGTTTCGGTGTGTAAGTAACTTGTGGCTTTGGAACATGCCTTGTTTTAATTCAATTCAATTTAATTCAGTTTGATTCGAATTCAATTTTTCATTCATTAATTCATTCAACCTTTATTTAATCTTGAACAATCATTGAGGGCATGCCCTCATTTTCAACAATGTCAAAAGTACAACAAAGACAAATGACCTGCACCAGGCAGAATAATACAAAAACAGTATAACAACACAATAAAAATCAGTTACATTCAAAGACAGAGTAGTTCGTTTTCATAGTTTTGAACTGACCCAGAGGAACGAGTGTCTGCAGTTTTAATGTTTATTGTGAATTGCTCCACGTGAATGCAGCAGAGAAGCCAAAAGCAGTTTTTCCAAATGAAGTGTTTGTCTGAGGGACTTTGAGCATCAGCAAGTTACTAGAGCGTCTTGAATAGTGATTATGAGACTGATTTCACAAAGAAGTAATATATGGTGGCATTTTGCTGATTAAAGCTCTATTAATAAATAAAAGCCGATGCCTGTCACGTCTTACAGATAGAGGTGCCCAGCCCACCTTTTCATATAGAATGCAATGATGAGTGGAGTAACTGTCACCTGTGATGAATCTGAGGGCGAGTGATAGATCGAATGTAAGGGAGCAAGTGTGGAGGCTGAGGCATTCCTATCAACAACATCACCATAATCTAGAACAGATAAAAAGACAGCCTCAGTGATCAATTTTCTGCTGAGCATTGGCAAGTTAGTTTTGTTTCTGTGCAG
Organism: Naso vlamingii; assembly: GCA_029822935.1. NCBI lineage: Eukaryota > Metazoa > Chordata > Actinopteri > Acanthuriformes > Acanthuridae > Naso > Naso vlamingii. Next base: position 10,105 of record JAPQLA010042540.1, on the reverse strand, counting down.
GTAACCAATTTTTTGTCTTAGTTTGCTGGCAAGAGTATCAATGTGGCATTTGAATGTGAGTGTTTGATCTAACCAGATACCAAGATATTCATATTCAGAGACTCTTTCAGTACTTCAGTTCAATTTAAAGTACTCAGTTCAGTTCAATTCAATTCAGTTCTTTGTTTTTTAAAAGGGACAATTTACATTAATCAACATTTTAGCAAATGTAAATGCACCTGAGTTAGCTGAGTGGCTAACTGTAAGTGGGCATCCTAGAGTAAATAAAAACAACACGGAAATTTCAATATGTACAATAGGCAAAACATACTATATTGCAGTGGAAAAACAACAACAGAAAATAATCTATAATACAGTTGAATAATATCAGAGGATAAGATCCATCATATGATACCATCATATGATACAAATGAATAATACCAGTATCAGCGTTCACACCTCTGGGTGTCATCAAACCGTTAAACTTCAATGAGTGACATGATGGGAACTCTAACTGTCTGTGTTACTCAATTCCACTGATGTGATATCCTGAAGGAGCAGATAGCCCGGCTGAATGCAGTTTTTCTCCATGGGATTGTGCAGTCCCCTCCAGCTGCACCTCTAGTGGCTATGGTAATTATTTTATTGTAAATGACACAAAAAATAAACCAAATAAGTCAGTGTTCCCTAAACTTTTTTTTCTGGGGACCCGTTATTTTTGAATGTCAACCACTCACGACCCAATTCTGCGTCTGCCTTGTAATCTTGAAAGGAGTGCATTTGTAGATAAATCAGGTGACTTTGAGAAAAGTAAATATGACAAAAAAGTTGTAATTTTACAAGAAAAAAGTCAAATATGGGAATTAAGTCATAATTTCATGAGAAAAAGTTCAAATTGTTATGGGAATAAAGTTGTAATTTTACAAGGAAAAGATTAAAATATAATGACATATAAGTAGTAGTTTTACAAGAAAAAAGTTTAAATATGAGAAAAAAGTAACAGATTTATGAGAGACAAGTTGAAATATTATGAGAATTAAGTTATAATCTTTTCAAAAAAGTTGAAATATGAGAAAAAAGTTGTGATTTCATGAGAAAGTCGTGATTTCACAAGAAAAAGTTGAAAAAAGGAGAAAAAGTTGTGATTTAATGGAAAAAAGATCAAAACATTGACATAAAATATGATTTTATGAGAAAAAGGCTGAAACATCATAAGAAAAAGTCATAATTTTATGAGAAAAAAGTTGATTTGAGAAAAAGTTGAAATTTTGTGAGGAAAAATTGTGATTTTATCAGAAAAATGTGATTTTATGAGAAAAAAAGTTGAAATATTATGAGAGAAAAATAGTGATTTTATGAGGAAAAAGTAGAGATATGAGAAAAAAGTTCAGATATTATAAGAAAAGTTGAAATATTATGCAAATAAAATTGAAATTTTAGCAAGAAAAAAACTGAGCCTCTGCATTTTACGATCAGCCTGCCCTCATGTGGCTCAGAGGTGAACTGCAGATACAAATCTTTTCCAGGCTAAGAGACCTTGAAAGGAATTCTTCAAATTTATTTGGTGACCCACATAAAACCTCCCGTGACCCACATGTGGGTCCTGACCCAGTCTTTTGGAATGACTGAAATAAGTGATTTATTTAGTGTACTCTTTTTATAGCTATCACCTCCCAGATACACTCAGTGGCTTTGAATTAACATGGCACATGTTTACTGAGCTCATCATCCCTTCAAAGAATGACTTTCTTTTATTTCACAAAACTAATTTATCCTCTGATTTCATGTCTTGACTAACCTTTATAATCTGCGTCACTGTTTTACGTCCCACTATCAGTGCTCAGCACAATGTGCAGTCAGCAGTATTCCTCTCCAAGTCCACAGACTGCACTACTCATTCAGCAGCTGTCCTCTGTTCTTATTTTGACCTTCACTGTCATCATTTCTTCCGACAGCATGGCTTTCTGAAAACCTTGCAAAATTAATTGGAAAAGCTGCTGAGAGAAAAAGCTGCATGGTTTGAATCGGTCTTTCACTTTTAATTCCCTCCTGTTTTGCCTCTCTCTCAGCTGAAAAGTCAGCAGACACAACTCTTTGAAATCACACCATTTTTGCAAATTGCACACGTATCCACTGTACATCTCCAGTTCCTCTTTGACACTTGTCGGTTGCGTCTGCTCTGTCTTTACATCCTCCTCTGAATCCACTGATTCAAATTATGAATGACATTTTCTTCCAGTTTGAGGCCTACAAGTCTTTCTCCACCATCAGGGGAAGCAACTCCTCTCTTGACCTCATCCAGCTCCTCAGACATCGTCTCCCTTTCAATCATCTATCACTGCCAACTCCCTCTAAATATGAGGCAACATATCAGCAGTTTGAAGGTCACCTGGTCACCTACTCCTCTTCCTCTTCTCTGAAAGTAAAAAAAAAAAAAGAAAACCTTAAAGTGGAATTTCACTAATTTTAAACCTACATACTATTTTTACGTTTCATTGCATAAATGAAACATAAAATAAAATGTTTTGTTTTATGAGGTGTTTTTTTTTTTTCTTCTTCTTCTTTTTTTAAATTACAACCCTCTAAGGAGCTCCGTCAAGGTTGTGTGCAGCAGGAACACCTAGCTCATTGGTGGATAATGTGGGATCTAAGCTAAATTCACTTGTTCTGTTAGGGCAGTAGTCCTCAAGCTTTTTGAGACGGGACCCACCAGAATAATCAACTGGACCAGGCAACACCCCCCTCCCCCCATACATTTGTCAGCATTATCATTTTTGTCACGAAATTTATTGCTCTCAGGCTTGCTGCACACAAGAGAGGAAAGCGACTGTACTAACAAAAAGTTACAGAAATACAAAGGCAGGCTAAGTATCACAGTGCAAGATGATTATTCGTTAATAATTTCACTTCGTGATAATTCAGTCTCTGTCAGCTCCTTTTCAAATGGAAGAACAGATCAATTGGTCAGTCAGTCAGTGAGCAGAGTCGCCCTGTTGCTTGTGATCCAGTTAACAGTGGAAAACAAGCATGCAGCAGTGCAGTGTGTTAACAGAAGAGTCATTCTGAGAAGAAAAAATAACAACGTTAAGCTTTAGATTTACTCGGCATGTGTGACATCACGGGCACATCTGTGGCTATACGGCTGGATCTTAAACACATTTCCGTGTTTATTTAGTGATTGTTTCGATACGGGGCAGCACGAAGCCTGCAGAGCAGCTGAAGGAGGAGGTGGTGGCACAGCCCGGCAGGTGCGTGCTCCTTTTGGAGCCAGCATCCCAGCTCCAGTCTCATCAGATGAGAAGGCTGAAACGTGAGTTTTCCATAAAGCAGACACTGGTACAAAGCATTTAATGTAAAAACAATGCCCAGTCAAAAATAAAACCTTATTGTTTCCCATAGTCCTCCTGGACCTGGATCAAAACGCCATAAAGTAGCAGCTGCTCTTTCCAAACCAACTAAATCAATAATTTCTTCCAGCCAGCTGCTCAGACAAAAACATGATGGGGTTCCAATCTTCCAGTTCATAACGATTTTACGTTCAGCAGCAAGGCAACCAAATGTTATAAATCTCATTTCCCTTGCAGATAAACCATGTATTTTGTCTCCTAATGTACATAATTCAGGATATTTAGGAACATCAACCTGGAAAATCTCTGAGAGGGCAGTTGTCTCAGACCAAAAGGAATTCACTGCAGGGCATTCCCACAGACAGTGCAATAAGGTGCCTCTGTCGCCACAGCCATGCCAGCATTTGTCTGACACAGTAATACTCATTTTATTACATTTTACAGGGGTAATATACACCCTGTGCAAAATTTTCAACTGAATTATTCTGTATCAGACACATTTTCATACTGTTGAGGCATTCCATATTCTTTGCCATTTGGCTGCAGTAAGAGGGCCACCCACATCATTCTCCCAACATAACTGTATTGCTGAGTTACTCTGGCCCGTGGAGAGGCTCAAAAGTTTGTATATACCAGTCACCTGACCATTCCTGGCTGCAACCCCTCGTAACTTATTATCTATAACCTTCTCTGTTGCCATTGGCACACCCTTTTGCATTTTAGCATTAATTATAGAATGAAACTGTTGATAAAACAACAAGGAAGCATTGTTTAAATTACATTGTTCCTTTAGGTCACTAAATTACGTGATTTTCCCCTCACAGAATATATCTTCCAAATATTTAATTCCGGAATTTTGCCATCTACTGTTAACTAGTGGTTTTTGTCCTGCTAAAAATAAAGGATTGTGACAAAGAGGGGAATAAGGAAGAGCGGTTCCTGAAATGTTGAGCCAGTTATGGATCAATTTAACAATTCTGCAAGAGAAATTAATACCTGGATTGTCCATTCCAGCTGGGGGATTTGGATGAAACCACAAGGAAGCCAGAGATGCTTTGTTATTTAAACTAGCAATAAGTTGTTCCTCCATCCATTCCCAGCTGCCGATTATATTATGGTTGCCATACCCCCATGCGATAGGATATCTGGCGTTAAAAGCCAAATAATATCGATAAATGTCTGGTGCGGACAGGCCACCCTTATGTCTGGGCATTGAAAGTTTCTTTAGGCTTATTCTAGGTTTCTTATTACATCATCAAAATAATGAAAATAAGGATTTTAACTCCTTAAACCAGCTTGATGGAAACTGCATGGGTAGGGCTAACATAATGAATGACAATCTGGGAAGAATACTCATTTTCAGTATATCAGCCCTCCCCCATAGAGACAATGGTAAAGAGGACCATGTTTTCAAATCACCTATTACTCTCCTTAATAAGCCTAGGGCATTCAATTCATATATTTTGGAAATAGGAGCTATGATATTGATGCCCAAGTATCTAATTCCATTAGGTTTCCATAAGAAGGTGCATTCCCCAAGTCCAGGGGAAAAGTGTTACAATTAAGAGGAATTACCTCGCATTTACTCCAATTTACTTTGTAACCTGAAAAGTTGCCAAATGAACTGATCAGACTTAACGGTAATGGAATACACTATGAGGGCTTGCTCAAAATTAATAAAACATCATCTGCATATAAACTCAATTTAAAGTCATAGCCTCCTATTTCAATGCCCTCTGTTTTAGGGTTGGTGCATATGGCAGATGCCAGAGATTCCAGGGCTAAAATAAAAAGTAAAAGGGAGACTGGACAACCCTGGCGCATAGAACGAGTAGAAAAAGGTTTAGAAGTGATACCATTAGTTTCCACAGAAGATATGGCACCATTATACAATGATTTGACCCATTTTAAAATATTTGTGCAACCAAATGTAGACAGAGTTAAAAAAAGGTAAGGCCATTCTATTTGATCAAAGGCTTTCTCTGCGTCCGATGATATATCTACTGCTGGACTACAGAGAGAGCTTGCTTTGTGAATAATGTGGCAGAGTCTTCTCATATTGTTTAATGATAAGCGCCCCTGAACAAAGCCCGAAAGGTTAAGATCGATCAAGGATGGACCAACCTTGGATAACCTTGTGGCCAAAATTTTTGCATAAATCTTGTAATCATTGTTGAGGACACTGATTGGACGCCAACTTGTGGTCTCCAAGAGATCCTTGTCAGGTTTTGGCAATAGTGAGATATTGGCAAGACGCATGGATACAGGCATTTCCTTGTGTTGTAATATGTCATTATGTACTTTACAGAGAAGAGGAGATAAAACAGATTGAAAATACTTAAAATATTCATTGCTAAAACCGTCTTCACCAGGGGATTTTCCAGACAATAATTCCTTTAAAGGTTGATGAATCTCACTTTCAGAAACAGGAACTTCTATAACTGAAGCTTCATGCCCTTCGATGGTGTGAAGGTTTAAATCAGTGAAGAATGCTTCCATTTCTGAAGTGTTTATCTCACCTTGTGTAGTATATAATTTGGCATAATATTCTCTGAATCTCTCATTTATATCCTCTGGGTCTGTAATAACTGACCTGTCATCTTTGTTTTTAATTGATGATATGGCATGGCTATTCTCTATTTGTTTCAATCTTAAGGCTAACACCTTGCCTACTTTTTCACCCGATTCAAAGTTTTTCCTCCGTAGTCTATACAATGCAAATGCAGTTTCTCTTTTCACGCTCAAATCATCTGGATTCTCCATATGTTTTCTTTCCAGCTCTTTAAGTGACGACTGCAGTTTGTGCTTCTTATCAATACTTTTTTTCTTTTTGGCTGTTGAATAGCTAATTTTCCAGCCTCTACTAGTAGCTTTCAACATTTCCCACACTGTTTGAATGGATGAAACAGAATTTATATTTAAAATGATGAATTCAGAAATCCTATTCTTGATAAGAGACACAAACTCCCCATCTCCAAGAAGTGAGTTATTAAACTTCCATGTGTGTCTCATTTTTGTTTTGGGACAATAGAAAGTACCAATGAAACGTGATCAGAGATGATAATATTCTCAATTTGACAGTTGATAACCTTCTCAAGCATATGATTTGAAATAACAAAGTGATCTATTCTAGAATAAGAATTATGAACTTTTGAATAAAAAGTGTATTCCCGAGAGCCTGTTTTAAGCGTACGCCACACATCAACTAGACCCAATGAACTAAGAAATTCATTAAAGGCAGAAAAGAGGGACATATCAGAGGGGAGAGACTAGATCTGTCTATTTCTGGCTCAGGTGCAAGGTTCTCCAGTCCCCACCAACTATCATGGGTAAATCTGACAACTCTGATAGTAGTGGACAGAGAGATGTCAATAAAATAGCTTGTCCAGTGTTAGGCGCATACATATTTACCAGCACACATTTAACATTTTGCAAAGTGCCAGACAAAATTAAATATCTGCCTTCTTTATCTTAACTGAAAAGAAATTCTTTTGACAATCAAAAGACATACACCCTTTGCATTCCCAGTGCCTGGTGAGAAGAAAATCTGTCCCACCCATATTTGTTTCAATCTAAGGGATTCAACCTCATTCAAATGTGTTCCTTGAATCATAGCAATATCACAACCCAGAGATTTTAGATGCAACAGAATTTTGTACCTTTTCACCCTATTTTGTATTCCATTTACATTCCAAGAAATTAAGTTAACATTATTCAAAGCCATCTAATTGACTCTAAGGGACTAGAAGACATAATTATGGCTGGAAGAGAAGCACAAAAATCTACTCTATTCTTATTAATGCTGGTGGGGGAGAAAGATAAACACACACAAAACTACAAAAGAGACTTTGCCAGAGGGCAAAACGATGAAAAGTACACTGAGATAGAAGAAAGTCCATCTCCATCCGTGAAGAAAAAGTGGCGCCAATGCTCAGATGCAAGGAAGTAATCCGGTCATAAGGCCTATCTGACCTTTAACCAAATTTTATAAACTTATCAGAAGTGTATCTGTCAAATTAAAGCATAAATCAAAACCCCCCACTGCCACAATAATAACTGCCACACAGTCCTGGTGAGTGATCTTGTTCAATAAGACAAGGAAGCTTTAAAAACGAACAAACACAACAAAACTGAAAGTATTCAAACAGCCATACATGTTTCTGAGTTGACTTTGCAGCTTTGAAAATAAAACAAGTAGGCTGTGAAGAAGAAATTCATTACTAACCAAGAGTTATAAATATGTGTGTGTGTGTGTGTGTGTGTGTGTGTGTGTGTGTATACAGATACACAGATACACTTCTTATCCAGTAGTGATATCAGTCTCCGAAGAAGTCAGATTGTTTTTTCTTAAGAACCTCCTCAGCTTCCTTGCGGTCTCTGAATATGAGAGTCTCTTTGCGCATTATGCTCTGCAACTCTCTGTATGAATCTCGCAGGCGCCATATCTTCTTCGGGAAATCCTGAAACATGTGGAGATCGTATCCATCCCATGACAGCTTGCCTTTGGCAGGCACTAGCTTCTTCATCACCTCGTTTTTGTCAGTCCATCTGAGAAATCGCAAGACAATATGCCGGGGAGGGTGCCCTGGGTCTGGGATGAGACGCAGAGCGCAGTGGGCACGCTCAATCTCGGTTGCGGGGTCTGTGTCACTCCACTTCAGGACGTGTTGGAGAATCTTGTCCAATAGCAGGGACAAGCCACTGGCTTCTCTCCCCTCGGGGAGACCGGCTAGTATTAGATTGTTTCTCTAACTCCTGGCTTCTAGGTCTAGAACCTTGTCTTGGGGAGCTTTAACATTTTCATCCAGATCCCCAATTACCTTCCCCTGGGAATTGACTTCAACCTCCTCAGAGCTGATGCACCTCTCCACGTTATTAATTCTTTGAGAGGTGGCCTTTGAATCTTTTTTTTAACTGAACAATAGCCTTGTCCAGATTAACAAATTTTGCATTGCAGGTGTCCTTGACACTTTGTATTTCAGAAAGCAAAAGACGAGCCCAGTTAGTGACATCTTCCTCATCACCAAACATCTCCGCCATGTGGTCACCGTCTTTCTTCGCTGAAGCTCTGGTCAAATGACCACTACCAGACATTTAAAGTGGAAATGAAATATGGAATAATACAAATGTAGTTTGTTTGATTTTTACCTAAGGTGAGATATGGCACCAAATTCAAACTTTATATTTAGTAATATTGCTGGAAAACCAGATAGTAGTTCACTCTTTCGCCAATAGGGCACAGCCGTCTTCACAGAAGCTAAGCGGTGACGTCACTGGTATGGCTCTGGTTCTGCTTGTGGGGAGGACATATCTTCCCTTAGGTAAAAATCAAACAAACCACATTCATAATATTCCATATTTCATGTCCACTTTAAGCATAGATACAGGTTTAAAACTTGACAAGTCGACTGTGCATCAACTTTGGAGGCATTAGGTTTGGTTAAAGTATAGTTTTTAATCAGATTACCATCTGAGACCTGACTCCTACTTAGCCCAGCTCACCAATGTCATCTCGTGACCACTGACTGTGTCACCATGTGACATCATTGCAACTGTTTGTGGGAGATTTGCCTTAAATTCAGGCAGACAACAGCATACAATGTCCGCATAACAAGCAGTGAAAAAATCTGCGATTGTAGAGCACAGGAGCCAGAGAACAATTTAAAAATGTTGATAAAAGATGAAAAATGCGGGTAAAAATAGGGGTCGCACTCTGTAGATCAGATAGCTCATGTGTGCTGAGGCGCAGTTTGACTGGAGTAATGTGAGTGCAGGCCAGCGGGGGAGTGGGGAGGGAGGACATGGTATGGTGCTTCAGCATGGTATGGGCAAGTGGACCAACTGTGAGTGCGCCCTCAGACTGAAACACTACTAACAGCTGAGGACCAAACTTTCAGAGGGCTGTAAGCACTCTGTGGCTCTGTCTCCGACTCTTTGTCTTATGCAGGCTGAAATGCACGGCAGTAACAGCCAGGGGTGGAACTTCTATGTCTCACAGGGCCAGTGGCACGCTATGATTAAAAGAGGAGCATTTTATTCAAGGAATTTTACAGCTAAGCTAACTGCATTGAAGAATAGATCTTCAAATACTAAACTGAAATTCTTAAAATTTCCATGAACACTTTCAACTTGATAGCAACTAACTGGATGAATGTAAGGACTTTTGGCTAACGTTTTATAGTTAAATCTTAATTTTAGCACTAGCCAAACTTGTCCTGAAATTAATATTGCACAATTATGAATGTTTGCCAACAGTACACTGCCTCACCAGGAGCAACATTAACGTTGGGATTAATATTTTGGCTATCAAAATTAATAAATGATTATCACAGGAAATTATTAATTATATAAAGTAATAAGATCTAATTTACATCAGGTTGCCTCAGGAGCACCACCCTAAAAAGGGAAAATATAGCCAGTTTGTTGATTCAGTCTCATAAAAAGTACTTAACTGTCAATTTGAAATTTGATCAATAAATAAGTTAAAATCAAATCACCATGTTAACAGCTACTAAAGGTTTTTAGGTTGTCGGAGTTCTTGTCAGTGAAGAGGTTGGCGACATTCACTCTTGTGCAACATTAAAAAGACAGCATGTAGTTTTTAAGAGTCTTTATTACACAAACGATAAACACAATCTAACTAAACATGTACTATATACAGTGTGTGTATATCAGTGCATGTGTGTGTGTGTGAGTGTGAATTTGTGTGTGTAGGCAAACTACAGGTAAGATGACTGACGAAGGGAAGGACTTAGGTCCAAGATGGCGGCTGAAAACCA
>JAPQLA010042458.1:0-11535 GCA_029822935.1 Naso vlamingii | reverse complement strand
AGCCAGCCGCCGAAGCAACACTGTTGTCTGATGACGCATCAGACAGCAAGCCACCAGCCCGTCAGCCAGGAGAAGCCAGCCGGCCGCCAGACGGTACGATGGTTGAGAATTCAGAGAGCCTCTTCCAGGTGAGGCAGGGCCGACAGCCATGGTGGTCTGCTGCAGGTAGGAAGTTGGGACAGTGAAAGCTGATAGCTGCCCCGCCGGAGGAAAATGGGTGAGTAGTGGCTCCGAGAACCAGGGAAAAGTTTGAGCGCACAGCACAGCAGTTTCAGCAGTTTGTGCTGTGAAAGAACAGCTTTGCTACTACAAAAAAAAATATCAAGAGAGCTAATTAAAGTCAAAGAAAATGCGGGTGGAGAAGCGGCGAACAAGCAATGCCAGCGTCCTCTCCACTGCGCAGAAGAATGTGGCTGCATTATCATCCCCTGTAGCCACTTAGGTTTCCTCTCTGCCTGCATCCACTGCTAGCCACAACATCCCTGCAATGAGTTCGGGTGCTTCCTCTGCTGATCCTCCTCAGTTTCCTTCTGTCCCTGTTCCCCTCCCTCCCCCACTCCTTCCCCAATACCCCAATATTTTTTTGTGCCTACGGTGCCCCCCTGATGGCCCTCCCACTTTGCCTGTTGTTAACCCTATAGCCCCTGGTAATTTCACTCTAGCTACTGTCCTCCCCACTAATTGGCACACTGCACAGCTTTCACCCATTTCTCCTTCCAGGCAGCAAATCCTGTCAGGTACTTATGTTGATCTGGCTCGCCTTTTCAAGCCTTCTGTTTGTTCTTCTGCTCCTAGGGAGCTCTCCACACCTTTTGGGGCAGCCCAGCTCAGACAGCCTCACCCTCATGTTCAAGGGAACACACAGCAGTTGAATTTGCTTTTGCCTTTTCTTTGTACTTCAACACCATCTGCTACTGTTTTCCCCAGCTGCAGGGCTTAGCTGGACAACTACCTGTCCACCATTCCAGGTTTGGCCCTGTGATTTGGTGGCACTGGTTTTTATACATACCATGTCTTGTCCCAAGCTGCAGGCCATCTCCAACAGTTTAACCAGTGCACCTACTGGGGCGTCCCTGACTCAAAGCTCTACTGCCACGTCTTTGCTGCGAGCTCCTCCCTTCCCTCACACATGAAATGCATCATCACTGCTCCACTGCTTCATTCCTTGGCCCGACCCGAACGTCACACATCCTCCAGCAGTCTTCCCCAGGCTGGGGCCCGCTACACCAACTCCTCCCATAATTCCCTAACTTACTCCCTCAGCGCCAGCCAGCATCAGCCCCTGGTCCAGTGCATGGATTCTTTGGAAATGTTCTTCCATCACCGGGGGATATTGGTTAAGGAGGTTGCTGATGGTTTCATGATTGGCCCATTTTCCAGTCCACCTTTCTGTTTACAGAATCAGCCCCATGAGTGGTCCCAAAAAGTCATACTCATCTATTTAGACAACCTTGCTGCTGTTGACATAATAAATAAAGGCCATTCCTAATCATTTGACATCATGGTGTTCATCTGCAAACTGACTTTAAACTCAGCCAAATACCAGTTCAGTTTCCCTGTTATCAAAACTCCATTGCTAACTCTCTTTCTTGCTTCTTGCTTCAGAAATACAGATCCTTGGCTCCAGACTTGGACCCTCTACCAACCCCAGTCCGTCCGTTTTCAGCCACCATCTTCATCTGAACCCCCAGCTCCTCCACCTGGATGCCGCATCACAGCAAGCAATCCTGAAAACTCTTTTTCCATATTATTCTGTTTTGTGTAGTTTCAAATGATTCCATACCTCCCATAGCATACCATTTCAATGGAGGCTTAACCTGTTAACATTTTGGAATAAGGAAAAATCCCCTGGCTTGTTTGTAAGCAATTTCAATTGTCTTGGGTGGTGCTAAGCTCAGAAAGCCCTTGCAAAATAGTATCGAGTGGGAGCTGAACTCTTACCCTATTTTGCTCTTACTAGATTGCCCAAACTTTGTCCACAGCGATCCCCACCAATTGGTGTCAAAACTTGTCCGACTGCGAGATCCATCAGTTTTTGCCCATAAATTTTTCTGGAGATCTGTACCAAAAGTAGAACTATGTGTCTGGATCTTGCCTGGCATATGCTGCAGCTACTTCCATTGACTGTAAGGTTTACACCTGGTCATCTTTGTGACCAAAGTGGACATGACCCAAACCCCAATGTTTTCATGCCATGTATCTTTGTTTACCCTTGCTTGCCATTCTTCATACATGGAACTTTCCCAATAACTGGTGTGCAAGAATGTAAGAACATCCCTCTCAGACAGCAAATGTTCTAAATACAATGTTTGTTTTTCTTTTCCCCTCATCTGTTTATTCAGGTTGTTCCATCAAATAAAAGCACAAACAGATCAATCAAGTATACGTCAGGAAAACGTTTGTTTTTCTTTACCAACCGAAAAAAACAAGAAGGCTGCCTAGTTTAATGAATCAGATCAGAAGCTTAGTAGTGAGGATGTTAAGGACGTGTGACCAGGGTGTAGTATGTTAAGACTAACATTTACACAAAAGTCACAATATTTGTGTTTATGTGTAAGCATTGTCTTGCTGAACAAAACGTGTAAATGTCCTTATCTTTGTTTGCCGCCAAGTTTATTTTCTGCATTTTTTAAACCATGGAGAAGTTAGCGTTCAGACTGGTGTAAAGTCTGATGGTGTACAAATGTACATCATCCCTGCAGCACTCTATAAACTCCATTCTGATAGTGATTCTGGTTTAGACCATTTCTAAGATTCTTTTGTTAATTTCATCTGTCAACAAATATTTTTATATTTCTAATCTCATTTAAAAACAAATTGCATTTCATATTTTGACATTATTTACATTATAATGTCAAAATATGACACAGAGACCAATACAATAATGATAATAATAATGACAAATGATTCTATACAGCATTATATAACCAATGACGTATGTAGTGTATGTTTTGTTTAAAGTGCTTCAATCAGAGACATTTCAAGGGAGTTTCCGCTAATACTATGAAATAATTAAATATTTAGACCGGAACTGAAACACCTAACACCTACTTAAAGGACTTGTTTAGGAATGCACCTGATGTTAAACCCTCTGAACTGAGGGGTTAACTCAAATCAGAGGCAGATTTTGTACAAAATATATGTATAAAAATAAAATATATAAATATAAATATAAAATATATAAACTGTGACACTGTGATTCTATGCATCCCAAGTCTAAGGCCACAGCTGTCTTTTCAGCTTTTCAGAAGCTGCTACATGTTATTATTAGAACGCATATGAGACATGCAGATGCCACCTAAGGCATGATGAAAGATTACAGAGAAGTGTTATTATGCTAAATTATTCTCAGTTGTAGCTTGGTTGTAACTGATCACAACTGAAATGCAAGTACTCAATATGTATTTGTGTTTATTTATTTTTGTAGATACAGAGATACATAGCATATGTTGTCTGCATGCTTATGTCTGCATATAAGCATGTGTTTTGCAAAGCATGTGTAAAATGCAGGAGTGCAATCAAGTTCTGAGGTGAAGTAACATAAACCCTTCTGTCTTTTTAACATGACATATTTCCATCTGTGAAAATATACGTTTCATACATCCATCTGTAGTGTTGTAATCTTTAAATGTTTCTACACTCCCTATAACTGCAGACCATCTGCTGTGAGGTCAGGCACACTTAAAGCACATTCATACATGTTGCTTGGTAAAACAGATACATTTGTCTGGAACACCCTGGAATCACTTAAGTCCCACAAATTTCAGATAACTTGAAATCCCCTGCTTCTTGGAAAACAGGAACAGAAATGACACACACAGGACCACTAACTCCAGCATTAGAGCTGGTCATTGAAATGTCCTATCCTTATTACCAATTGTCATGCCTAGGTGCTACAGAGTTTTGAACAAGACAGAGTCTACAGCCATGCCAGCAGCTCTGTGAGGCTATACTTGGGCACAGCAGTGCTTTGCTAACTGCTAATATGCCAGTGTTGCGAAGGCATAATGTTCATGTTTGCCATGTTTAGATCCTACTTTATTTCATTAGCTTGTTAAAAGTTTTAAAAAATTTTATATTGTAAACCTGATGATAGCAAGAGAATCTGAGGCTCACCGAAGTCAGTAGATTTTATCCTCAAGGATCCTTGAACAATTGTAGCATTCAATTCAGCAGCAGAAAAGGATACTTTACTCATGCACAGTAAGTCAATCTAATGGCGGTACTCTGTGAAAAGTAAGGGTATCACAAAAGTGAATAGCATTCATCCCAGTGCAAATCATGGATTATAAACATGCATTGCAATCTGTCAAATTGCATTCAATAGAATTTCAAATAGACTATTTCATTCTTTGTCAAAGTGGTGGTGGTGCCAGTCAAACGTTATGCAAGAGGAAGTTGACAAAATTGTCATGGAGGTGAGCAATGTGCTCGTGACGTCACTGATATTGCGGTATTCAAAGCAGAGACATTCCCGATCAGTTTTAATTAGTAGCCACGCGCCCTAAAGGTATCGAACATCACAGGTGAATGGTTTCAGTGTGATCCGAGCACGTCTCATAACTTCAGTGTTTAAAAGTGAAAAAGTCTAAATTTGCTGGAAAAATAGGATTCAAACCATTTACAAAATTCACAATATCTATCTATCTATCTAATGAAATTTTCTGCTTCAGCTTATACTGTTGGCGTCTTCCCTTAGAAACAATAACATTTTCACTGCGGTCTAAAAGTTTATTGATCTCCTGAGCTGACTGATTAAGAGAGACCAGAAAAACGACAGCATAGAAAACGGGTGAAAAGTTTATTTGAAAATGGGAAAAATAACCAAAATGACTGATTGCATATATTTTAATCATAAAAACAGTATTGACTCTTTGTTATATACTGGTACTTGCTCCTGTCTTATATCTGAATTCAGTTTATATCTGCTGTGTCGTGATCTGCCTGATCATTTTGTATTATTACTCAAATAGAAGACTGCATTCGAATTTAATATTTTAATTATTTATGTGGCTTAATGAAATGCAGACGACATCCACCAAAGCTGCCTGTAAGGTTTTGGATAGGTCTAATCATTTGCGCTCTTGAACACTAAAGCCCTGAAAACAGCGCTTTGAGATATGAGAAAGATTTGCTATGAGTCCTTCACTTATCTTTCATGAACTCCTTGAAATTCACATTACGTCCTGGTACATGCTTCTGAAGTGCCTTCACTGGCCACCCTGCGTGGCGCACACTCACTATGTCCCAGTTCAGTAGTCGCATCCAAGCCCGCCTGTTTGGTTTATTTCAGCTATATTATCCTAATGTTCCCGGTCAAAAATGACTGATCATTTTAGATGATTACAAATCCATAAAAATACCTAATGCATAATGTTGTACCATATGTTTTCAGGAACGCAAATTTTTGTGAATTTTACAAGCTTTGTATTTTTTGGCCAGTAAACCTCAGTGACTTCAGTTAACCCCCCCTCCACCTTGGGTATATCCATCCCCTGCCAGAATTTATTTTGTGTGTGGGTGTGAAAGTCATGGAAGCTTATAACACATGACATTAAAAAAAGAAGTAAAAAAAAAACCTGACCACCTTCTCATAATCCCTCTAACTTGTTTTGCATCATAAGAATACTTCTTTTTGGCCACTGTAGTGACATTATCTGATGACTAAATATCAAACGATGACATCAAACTGATTAATCATAAAATGTGTGTCTGTTACACACACAAATAAGAGATTATTTTGGAAACAGTGTCATGAATTAAACTAAAAAAAATGGCTTAATTACTATGCCTGATGTGTAGGGGAAAAATATCAGCCTGTAGCATCAGCATCTGCAAAGGATTTTCAATATTAATCGTCTTGCATAAAAAAAACTGTTTTAAATAAACAATCAATAATTTTCCTTGCATTTACCATGAATCATGCAAAAGCATAATTTACAGTACTGAAAACATCTACACACTTCATCTTCATCTACACTGAAAACATGTTCACATTGTGCCTCATTCACCAGTATCTTCATAAGTAATCTTTAAAATATTTGGTAATTTTTTGTTAAATAAGTTCTTAAGAAAACTCTATATCAGATTTATAAATGTGTTCCTAAATTCCAGAATTGTTCACACCTGTGATCTTAAACTGATGAATCCCACTTTCCTCTTAAGTAGGAGTTGTGTGCCAGCCGGTCCTAATTAGCATAAGAAAACACCCAGCCAGTCCCAATAAAAGAGCATAAGACTGGAGGGTAGTGTGCACGCACAAACTGGAGAGAGAAGTTGTGAAGACAAATAAAACTGCCACAAGAAGGCCAAAGTGTATGTAGCAATAGAGTCCAAGCGCACATACAAAAAAGGAGTTTGATCTTGAATCTGAAACATTAAAAAAAAATTTAAAAAATTTAAAAAAAAAAAACACAGAAGAGAGATGCAGATCACTGGAGGAGGACGAGCTTGCGCAGTTATCTGAGGACTAGCGCATAAGGACCATAACTGAAGAGACAGCGCACCATCAGTGAAGCATTTGAACACAGACCTGGGCCGTGTTGTAGTTGTAGTAAATTTTTTATTAAAAAAAAAAAAAAAAAAACAACAATAATTAAACGGTATATTTGATCTTAAATCTGTGGCTGTAAAACCATGGACAATATGACACACCTAACGTGATAACAGAGTTGTGTAAAACGTAAAGGCAGGTTATTATTTTTGTACGTAAGTGTTTTCTTCAGTATATTTTATTGTTATGTAACTGCCCACTAGTTTTAAGTATTAGTTTTAGTTTTGAAATGTGCTTTTCCAGTATACACCAACATGATATCAGATGAGGTTCTGAACAACCAGGAGATAATTCCCTGACTGCCTCTACACAGGCCACAATGTTGGAGAGGCTTTATGCAAATGGTAGAATGTTAACGCACTTTCCCCCCTCCGCCCTTGAGTTCGAGTCTGTGGAAGCAGTCGCTGTTATACATCTTATTACAGTTCTAACATTTTTTGGTAGCTGCTAAGTTTGCAGCTTGATTACATTTTCTACTCATCTGGCTCGGCAGTGGTTGCAGATGAGGCCATTTTTTGTTAGGGTTAGCTTTAGTGTCTCGTTGAAATTTCATATACTAACGTTACGTTATGTTCAGAGACTGCTCCCATCCTCTCCTGCACCTGTATTGCCCTGAGAGCTCCGGTTTCTGGCAGTGCTGGCGCTGGAGCAAAGTGCTCAAAGAGGGAGGGCTCGGGACCACCATAGTCCTCCACCACACTATTACCCGCTTCAGGGGACTCTGGAAGGTGAAAATCCTCCACCTCAAAAGAACGCTTCGAGGCCGGGGTGCTGAGGGAGTATTAGTCACTCTCTACTTTTCTCTGACCAGGGGACGTTACTGTAACTCCCGCCCCACCCAGGCGTCCCCCTCCCCCTCCCTCCTCTCGGAACCAGAATGCCCACTTTTTGTGCATTTTTCACATTTCTGAAGTGGGCAGAGTTTGCACTGAACTGGGGGTTTCCTTACAATTTAAGGAAACCCCCAGTTCAGTTCAGTTCAGTTCTTTGTCAAGTTGTTTGTTTTGCTGAGTTTTGCTTGACACAGACAAGGGTCTTAGCCTACAGCAAACAATCTTTTCTAGCACGGTGACACAAATGCTTAAAGCTTGGTGTATTTTACACCCACCTGTAAAATGACAAGCACATGGTCTGAGCTCCAACATGTTTCTTTGTTCTTCTCCAACAAAAGAAACATGTGGGTTTCAGCCACCATCTTGGACCTAAGTCCTTCCCTTTGTAGTTGAACCTACTTACACAAAACAGGGTGCATGACAATACACACATAGTACAATGTTTAGTTAGATTGTGTTTATCTTTGGTGTAATAAAGGCTCTTGAAAACTACATGCTGTCTGTTTAATGATGAACAAGAGTGAATGTTGCCAACTTCTTCAATGACAAGAACTCCGAAAACCTTCAAATTTCACTTACCTTTAACATGGTAATTTTGATATTATTTATTAACTTAATTATTAATCAAAATCCAGACTGATAGTTGAGTACTTTTTCATTAGATTCTACAAACGATTGGCTATCTTTTCCCTTCTTTAAGGGTGGTGCTCCTGAGGCAATCTAACGTAAATGAGGTCTTATTATTTAATATAATTAATAATTATCTATGCTAATTATAGACTAATTTTGATAGCCAAAATAGTAAGTTGCAGCACCAAAAACCCCAACAATCAATTCCCAGCATTAATGGTCCTCATACTCTTCTTATCTTACTATCACTGAGTGGTTAGGAGTGCTGTCGTTTGTGCAATTACATCACATCACTCACTTGGTTGCCGGGTCTGTTTACTAAATCCATGCGCAGCAATACAATGCCTGCCTGCCTGGCTGCCAAAAAGAAGTATAAGTATATAAAAGGAAACCGAAACGGTGCAAATTTGTGGTGGATTTTCTTTTCTTATGGAAAAAATGAAGATAATAAAAACACTGAAAAAAATAATGACAAATTACTTTGTTGAAAACATTAAAAACTAAATAACAGATCTAAAGCATTAGGTCACAATCCAAGTATTCTAAGGTATTACAAAGTAACACACTAGATTCAGAATGAGATTCCCTCTATTCCCTCAAAATGGTGTCTCCCAATTGCTACCAAGTTTATAAGTATGGATCAGTGCCATATATCAATATATAAAAAATAAAAGCAATAAATGGAATGAATAAGAGCAAGAATAAATAAGATAAAAACTGCAATGCTAAAACTTGTGTTCTAGTTCGGACAGAAAAAAGCAAGACCATAGTCTGTGTCACATTGGTAGTTTACGGAAACGTATTGATTGACATTAACATCGGGAGATCTTACAGATGTTAAATCTGGCCAAGGAGCAAAAGTAAAAAAAAAAAAGAAAATCAGCCCTGTGGCTGTAACTGGCACATTTATAGCAGTGCTGATTAATGAAACAAAACACATGGCACACACGCACACACACACATACAGTCATCGTGAGGATCATCAATGACACCTCCATACCATGAGAAGCTTGAAGTGCTCTCTTCACAAAACTGTGTCAGCCTTCTGCCTCTGCAGTGCAGGGCAAACCCCCAGATACACACTCTCAACCACGTTACGAAATGGTGATAATTGCTTCTGTCCATCAGTGAGTTCATTGCTTTGCCTGCTAAATTCTTCAACGCTGCCTTTTTTGTGTCTTATTACCATAATTGTCAGGGCCATCATTACTCAGTGATGATGAGTACTCACAGCTGACTGTGGAGAAGTCACATGGTGGCTGTGAAGGCAGTAGTCTGCCAAAATGTTACCATGTCAGAGAACTGTCCCAGAGGATCTGTTTGTGTTAGACCAACATTCAGTTTGTCTGGCCCTCAAGTGGAGATTAAGCACTGTCTACCACTGATTTAACATTTGACCATATCCAAACCTTTTCATGGACATTTCTGTCAGAGCTCCCCTTAAGTCTTATTTGCACAGCTCTCAGTGTGGGAGTCTTAGAGAGTGAATTCATTAAAAATAATTTATTATCACCTGACCTATGTATGTGCTTTGCCAATGCACAGCTTATTTCCACCCGCCACCTCCAGAAGAGAGTGTCTCCAAATTCCTGACTTTAACAAAAAATTATTAGTGCCAATTACAGTTTAAAGTTTCTATTTTTATTTAAGTAAAGATAAACGGAGAAATTGTAAAGTAATGCGTAAATGAGGAATCTAAGTATTTGAGTTGATCTTTTTTTTTTTCAATTTAAATAAGAAATGTTTGTATGATATAAAAAAAACTTTTGTGAAGTTCACATAAAATGAGCTGGGAAAAAAAAGAGTTGTCCTGTGTGCCCTTTGATGTTAACTAGGCCCTTTCTGTGCGGGAGCTGAACAAAGTGTGAATTTAAAATTTGAAACTAAACTAGAAATGTCTCAGTTCAATTATGTTATGCAGTGGGCATTTGTTTATGGCTGAACTGTCAACGCCCTTTGTATCATGCTACATAAAGTGTTTCATTCCACAGGCATTCTCACTCTACTCAAGCCAATAGTAATATTTCTGGCATTTTTTTAAACTCCAAAAGCATTTATGTTAATGTCATACGTATGAGATATGTTTTTTTTGTTTTTGTTTTTTTTTTAAATTCATTTACTGCTCAGGGATTCCATACATTTTAGCTGACTGGCATAAAAACAAGAAGCAATTGGTGCACACAAACAAGTATACAACAACAAATATATGCACTTTGGTACAAAGTTATTTGACAAACTGATCCTTGGCCCTTAAACACAATCGAAGCTGATGGACAGTGTTTTACGGACGTTAAGATGCCACCTGTTTCTCCCTACCCATCTTTTGCTGCACTAGACAATTATCCCATTCAACTTTTCCTCAGAGAATCCACTTAATAGCCCTAATCCTAACCATTTAAGTTTTAAGGCTCCTTTTCAAATAGTCCTACAACTGTTGTACTTGAAGAGTTGAAACATATGCAGTTTTGTTTCATTTCAGTGCTCGAACAAACCACACCAATCAAGCTGTGAGCCAATAAAACCCGGCTGTATTTGTGATTAAACTGATCACAATTAGATTTCCTTTTTTCAAATTAAACTTTAATTTTAGTATAATACGACTGTTATCCTATTAAAATACTCGTGTTTTTTCGCACGTCACGTGATTATTGTGACCTTTTCAGTGCTTCCCATACCACTGATTTGGAGGGGCGGCTCACCCCCCCCCAAAGAAAAAGGCGTAAAATATTTTATCACAGCCAGCTCTTCATACAGGCAACCTCCTAGGCAATTGCCGACGGCCCAAAATGATCACAGGAGTGCCAGACGATGCATCTTTTACTGTGGTGAGCGGCTATAGCGCCAACATCAAGTTTATATTGTCACCTAAATGTTTTGTGCTGTCATCCTGTAATTGGCTCTGGAGTTTGGCTTCTCTCACTCAGCTCATACAGCTCACTCCCCCGCCCATCCAGACAAACTCTCCCGACGCATGCGTGTTTTTGTGCTAGTAGCTGAGGGAAGAGAGGGCAGTCAGTGATGCTGCTTACTCTGTGTCTACTTAGTTAGTTAGTCTTGTATTTTATTGTCCACTATTTGGAATTTTGTCCTCGGTTTCATCACAAAACATCATCATGTAGGACAGGTTTAGGACAGAAATGACCACAAGACACACATGGATCGTCCAACACAGGTGTGCATACAAAAGTAAATTGCAACTAAGAGGGCCAACGACAATTATATATAAGCCACTTTATTTATACCCTACGTTACACAGACTACGTCAGTCAAATTTACAAAAACTACAGCATATCGGGCCACATTACACAGTGAGAATTACAAACTTGCAAACACACTGTATACAGGTATTCAGTGTAACACTCTAATTGGGAGCGCCATGGGTCCAGGTCAGTAGCGACCCAGATTCATTTTAGTACCTTGATGACACTTGGTACGATTGATTTCATGTATATGTTTTACTTATTACTTGTTAAAGCTTTCCTTACAAGTGCACCGCTTTGTTTCTGCCATCCACTTTAC
>JAPQLA010042408.1:0-11537 GCA_029822935.1 Naso vlamingii | reverse complement strand
CCAAAGTTATTACGCCTGGAAAAATAGTTCCTTCCTAGCTGGAATATCAGCGTGAAGAAGGATTTTGACACAGACGCTTTCCAGCATCTTTGACTGAGTGTAAAACACTTACCATAAGAATCTCTCCTACACTTACATTTATTTGAGTTATACTCAAATTAACTGCTTTACATCACTCATTCGCTCACTCACTCCTTTGTTTGTTTGTTTGTAATGATCTCAGGACTGTATGTGTAATGTAAATGCATTGTGTTGAGCTATTTTTAACTAACCCTGCTTTGACTTCACCTCTGTCTCTTCTAAGATTAAATGATATCTTATGCCTGGAATTAAGTGAGAAGGATTGAAACTTTATAACTTTATAATTCTTGCAGGAGTGTGGTGAGTGGTACAGCAACAGTGTATAACTCTCAGAAAACCTGACAGTCAACAGAGAACACTGTACAGAGGTCTTCTCTCTGTGTGTGCATGTATAAAAGAATATGATTCATCACACTGAGTGTGCAATTCTTCTAAGACTTGGCAACTTTAGAATTCAACAAGGAGAATTTCCCTGACACATGACAGTTTCTGTCAAGGTTCATTTCAGAAGCAAATTGCAGCTGCAAATGTCATTTTATCTCTGTTAAGCCTAGGCTTGTAGATAACTGGACCCACACTGCAGACTCAGACAAGAGGGAGGTTATTCATCAGTTTATTGTAAAACAATAAACAATGATGCAGATGAGTCAAGCAGAATGGAGCCAGGTGAGTGTGGACTGGTTAAGGCAGGAGTCCGGGGTGACTGAGGTGGAAAATCCAACAAAGGTGAGCAGCAAACAAAAATCAAGGCTGGGCGAGGCAGCAGAGCAGGTGAACGTGGCAGGGCTGGAGAGAAAAGAACAAAGACAAGGAAATCAAAAAACAATTCAAGAGTTTTAAAAAATCTCAAATTCAGACATTTAGTCGGCCGAGTAGTTACCACTGTGGAAACAACAACGAACTGGCGAAGAGTGGAGCGTGTGACCAGGTATTTAAGCAGCAGCAAGGGGAGAATGCAATCAGTGTAGATGACCAGGAGGTGCTTGATAGTGAGTAGGTTGAGAGGAAACCAGGTCAGCCCCGCCCAGCCAAATAGACTGACACAGACAAGGAAGACAGGACAACACACACAGAACAAGAGGGGTGGGGAGAACGGAGGAAAAACAGAGGGAAAAATACTGCGGCTCCTAACAATCTCTGTGAAAGTCACAGCAGCAGCTGATACGGGAAGCTGGCATGTGTTTGGGCAAAATGAGGTTAAACATTTTACATCACAACTCCAAAAAATCTCCCCACAAAAATGAGACCAACAGCTAAATATTGCACTGAGTCACAGTGACAAACCCATGCGAGTCAGGCTGTGTCATGTGTGTCTGATATGACTGAGGTTGTTCCTCCTTTAACGCTGAGTAAAGATGGCGCTGAAATAGGACCTTGCAGCTTGTTACTTCCTGTTTCTGGTTTTTAAGTGCTGCAGCTGGCTGACTTCCTTTGAAGAGCTGCGATTATGTAATAAGTCGGTCTGAGGCCTAATACAGGAAAATAATTAGTGAGTCAGAGACAGGTGGTGTCATTTTGACTTTTCCGTCACAACACTAAAATGATTCAGCGTTTTTCTTTCATAAACTTGCTGTGATCATTTGGGGAGAAAAGAAATCTTGAGAAATGTGAAACTCTGGAGTCCATTTAGAATCAGGTTAAAACTTCTATTTTTGCAGAAAGAAAACCAGATTTTAAGATTCACTCTGCAAAAGCAGTAATTTAAACTTTAGTTTACAATGATTAAATAAGATTTTTCCATCAGTCATGCAACATTTGCAGGATTATTAAAAAAAAAGTTTCAAAGCTTTTCAGTGATACAACACAGTCTGACCATTTGTTTCTCATTGTGTGTGTGCTTTATGACAATCATTTGAAATATTTGTACTTTACATTATATTTACATGAGACATGCTGGTTTTTACCACCTGCACCATTTGCTTTTCTTGGTCATAATATATTTAAATAGCAAATATCACTTTTGCTTTAATGCCATCCATTATGATTTATTAACTTATCTATTAAAAGTTTGAGCTTTTTGACACATCTACATGATAAATAATAAAGGATACATCTGTTTTCCCTAAAAAATCCTCTGTAAAAGGTTGTAATAAACGGCTGTGACTTGTTTAGGGAAGGTTAGATGAAGACAAAAATTCATTGGGAAGAAAAATTGGGACTATAAATGGACCAGTCTGACACTAAATGATGCTGATTGCCAGAACAGGCTAGGACAAATGAAATTAATACAGGAGAGTCTCAGCGTGAGGCCTTTAAGGGTGTATCTATATTACATCTCCCTTTGTAACAAGTAGAATAATATTTCTGCTGGTGTTTGAGTCAGATAGCATTCTTATGGTCTGGAAACCACATCTGTGATGTTTGTCTTTCCTCAGTGGCTAAAGTGGTTTGTTGAGCGTAAATTTCTGAACAGTGATTAACAGGTGGCTTTTTGTAGTGCAGACAAAATAAAGTGTTAAAGCAGGGAAAAGGTGACGCGTCGCATTCAGGTTGAGATCATTCTTCATTTGAGGCTGCTTGTTCAGGTGGAGAGAAAGATAAGCAAGCCCACACAGACGGGTTTTCTAAATACTTTGAGTCCCACACATCTGAAAAGAGCACACTGTCATTCTTAATAACAAAATGAACTCAGGCAAAACATCATCACTCTGACTTCATAGACCAAAGGTTGAAGTCAGGGGAACTTGACTGTTAAGTTTCACCAGAGCCCTTTAATCTGTCATGTTGGTCTCATGGGAAAAACAAGAAAAACCAAAAACCTAAATATACTTTGATATTTGAACGAGGCAGTTCAGACCGCCTTGCCCTGCACTGCTTCATGGTTTCTAAAGAGTTGTGGGAGTGTTTGATCCACTTTAAAGCTGCTGTGACCTTTGAGTCTGATCTCAGTAACTAAGTTCCCTATAATGTGTCAGGCAATAAGATATCAACATGCACAGACAAGCAGGCTTCAGCTGACTCATGTTGCAAAACAAACAGCTTGTATGCTAAAAAGTCAATCGGCAAAGCAAACAGCAACATGAGGAGAGTTTTGATCGTGACAGTTAAGGTAAACATCTACTTTTGACTAAGATCTTTTTATTTCTGTGTGAGGACAAAGTAAAATGTTGCAATGACGGGGGCGTTCAGGGCTCCCACAGACACGGTTTATTTGTAAAGAAGATCCCCATCATCTTAAAGGCTCATGAAAATAAAGTTACAATAAATAAAATATGTGCAGTGTGTGACACCTGCACCGTACCTGCTCAGGTGTTTACATGCCTAAAATAGAAGCATGTTTTCTCCTGAAAGTTCAGCTCTGAATCAACCTGAGGCCATTTCAGAGCTCAGGTTACAGGTGGTTCGCAGGCGATGTTAGGTTCATAAAATGATTGTTTCCTGCAGGTTAGCGATGCAACGGAGCCAGTCACAAGTGCACTACTTAGATTTGGAAACAATGAAAATCCAGAGGAGGAGGAATGATGCTGATGATGTTTGATTAAACGGTCTGCGGGTCACCTCACAGTGCTTGTTAAGTTTGAATGAAATCTGTGCTCACAGTTGAACTTTTCTTCAGTTGTTCTTGTGTTACTGCATTTCTCCCTCCATCCTCTCTAACCTGCTATAAATACATCTGCTCTGTTTGCTTTAGAGGGACGTGTTTAGGTGAACTCTGGGGTGGTGCTTCATTATGTGTAGTTTCATGTGACGTCGTGGAAAATCTCCGTCATGAGATAATCTAACACTTGAGATCTTACCTCAGCAGACGGTCATAATATTTACGTGACCAATGGGAATCAATAGTGGTCTGCTCCCCAGCTGCTGTGACGCCAACTGCAGAACATCACCGGAGAACCTGAAAGCACTAACGGCTCATCTTCTGTGTGTTCTTTCACAGAAAAACATTTCTCCTCTCTTAACGCAGCTGTTTCAGCTGCCGTTGTAGTTTTTCTTTGCATGAATGTCTGGCCTTCACATGTGATGTTTCATCTGTTTGTTCCCAAAAATAACTCAGTGAGAAATTGATGAAGTCAGTAGTGCTGGGCAGTACACCGGTTCATACCAAAGACCGGTATTTATTTTCCATACGATATGAATTTTTCATATACCCCGACCCCGGTGCTAATGGTCAGAACGTGATGAACGGTGCTCTGGCGCTGTCTCAGAGGGGATCCCCATTAGCACGAGCAAAGCATTGGCTATTCCTTCTGAGGTCCACCCAGGCTGCCACAACATTAAGGAACGCTGGTGAAACAGTAAAACCAAAGTCGAGTCAGGTGTTGCTTGAAGACGCATCTGCTTGAGGGGCTGCCTTCGAGGGGAAGAGCAAACGAATGAACGAGATCACAAACTCAATAACAATCCATCCAGCCAAAGACACAGTTAAGCACAGTGGAAAATCATCTGAGCGATGACTAAAACGCCGGAACCACGGGTATGTGTTACTAGGTCAAAAACACTTTTGACTGCAACTGTTTCATGCACTCTGACTCTTTCACCACATGAGACTCATGAGCACCCACCTCCCTGTAAACCTCATCCTTCTGTGGGGCCAAACAAACCAGCAGAAACATGTGATGACAAAAAGTTTTTCTTTAGGCTCCTCCGACAGTAGAATAATAAGCCATTATAAACCAAACTCCTTCAGTAATTCATCACTCAGTCTATAAAAAATGGTAAAACGTCAATTCATGCCAAAAAAAAAGAAAGAATATTAATAATAATAATTAAACTTTTTTTTTTTTATTTAAAAATAAAAAACACCATGATATCCTGTGAAACCTGCAATTTTGAAAAACACGGTGGTATAAGTTTTTGGTCATGCCGCCCAGCACTGGAAGCCAAAGACAAAGATGTGACAGACATCATGTCTTTTCCTCTGTGGGGTTATTAGAGGGAATTCTGGGAAAAAGAAACCAAAAGCTGCATTTCTGCAGAGAAATTTTTCTTGTTACTAAAGCACTTTAACTAATTGAATTTACTAATTGAATTTACTGAAACGACTAAAGACATTTCTAGTTGGAATCATATGGGTATAATTTAATCTTCTCTTGTGATCCTTTGGCAAATTATTCCAAGCATCTCAGTGTTAAAGAGTTCCTGAACACGCAGGTGAGACCCTGCTGACAGAGCACAGAACAAACACTGTGGGACGAGAACAGGCGTGATCGGATCCTCTGCTGAGTGTCTGAGAACTGCGTGTTGTCTCTGTGAAACTCAAACACATCAGCTCCGACATTCCAGCTCTCAAAGCCTCATCTGTTTGTTCCAGGAACTTCAGCTGAGGGGGAATCCACCTGCAGCCATGTCATGTTTGCACTGTAGCTCCACACAAACCACACGAGCCACTAAAGAGCAAATTATTGCACCACTGTGCACGGGAATCATGTAGCAGCAGGAAGGTCGCTGGTGTCTCAGTGATGGTTTGCTGCTGTGCAGTTAAGTCATGCTCTTAAGAAAACACCTTATCATCCTTCCTGCTCCTTTTCAGGAAGACTTTGACTGCAGGAAATGTCTCAGGACTTCATGACTGACATAGAAATGATTCACCTGAGAACAAAATACTGGGATGAACTAAAATCTAATAGAAACATGGATGGCAACGTGCCATAGCTGAACACAACGGCATAACAACAACAACAACAACAAAAAAGGATTTGGCAATTACTCTGTGATTCAGTCACATCTATTTTTAGAGATTCAGTCAAGTCTAAATCATCACTATCATCATTTTCCTGTAAAGGCAGAAAAACTGCGCTCAAAAAGTTCATAAATTGCAAAATGCCTGAGAATGATCTTAAAATTCTTTAATCAACATATTTCTTCTTTAAAACATTTTGGTCACGGTTCCTGCAGCTTCTGTGTCGACTGAAAATAATGTCGATGACACAAATTCCTCATTTTCTACTGATTGTTTGGCAAAAAAACAGAGAAATCTTTCCACAAACTGACCCATTTAACATGAACACAAATCTGAAAGAAAAAATGAGGCGACAACAGCCAATCTGGTTAATATCCAAAGGAAAAAAAACAAACAAACATAAAAACAGAATTCAAATTGCAAATAAAACAAAATTACATCTCAGATTTTATAGGCAGCTAAGAATAAAACTCTAAGCTTCATTTTTTTACAGGACAAAAGACTTAAAGGTCTTACAGACAACTTCAGACCCAAAAAAACAACACGGAACCAACATCGTAATACTATTGGCTTACAAGCTTTTGGTCTTAGACACATAAAGAAATATTTTTACAGTCACAGGAGTTTTAGGGGGGAAAGCAACACTTTTACTTTGTATCTTTCTAAAAACTCTGTGGAAGTATTTTAATTTTTTATCAACTTTTAACATAAATTTAAAATTAATAAATATATAAATGTTTGAAATAATCTTAATTAGCAAATTTCCTCACTAGTGTTACAGCTGAGGACGGCAACATCTGGAAATCAAGCTAACGTTAGCTGTAGCATGAGACTCCTAAGGAAGCAACTCAGCTGCCCCCTCCCTGCTTTTGCTCCAGCTCGCATTTATTGTGTTTGTTGTCGCTCTCCCTTTAAGACTGAAGACCAGCGGTTGCAGGGAAAGCTGCAGTGGTGTAAACTGGTCTGTCTCAGTTTGATGCTGCATTTATGTGATGTCACAATAATCAGAGTTTCCGAGTTGGGAAGTCATTCCTCCAACTTTATCTTTATGAGCTTTGAGGTTGTAGTGTGGGAACAACACGGATGCTACAAAGAAGATTTGTTGCCTTTTAATAAAAACGCCTTAACCAAAAGGTTAAAAGCTCTTTCCAGTTTATTCAGTACAATGAACAGAGAAGGGTTTACGTTAAAGAATAATGTTTCTGACTAATCTAGGTTGCTTTATATGGACAGCAGTTAACATTAATACCATATTACACATTACATGTGAACAAAAATTGATAACCACATTAATTTTAAAAAGTTTCTTAAAATTCAAAACATTTTGCCTGCCATGTTTATGCATTTATGACACCAAGTCAACAACTCAAGATACAAAATTATCTCAGAGTTTTCAGTTTGTTTTTGCACCATCAGGGGCCATTCATGTAAATCTTCCCGGAGGAAAACTCATTATTCCAATTATTCCAGCATGACATGAATGCAGGATTATAGCTTAAGGCACCTCACTTGTTTCATCAGCCAATCAGCTCATAGCGTTGTCACCTGTTGTTCAGAAGCACTGCATAGATCAGCCAGTAGGAACATACACTCTGTGAAATGACCCATGATTGGCTGAAAAATGCCTGTCATGGTCTGAATACACGGCCACCGAGAGGAGCAGTTCTTTCAGACCACTGAATTACAATATGCTGAAAGGTTATTATGGGATGTTAGCCCGATGACACCAAAAATAAATCAATCAGTCAATCAATCAACTTTATTTTTGTATCGCCCAAAATCACAAATTACCATGTCAGAGGGCTTCACAAACTGCAGACGTGACATCCTCTGTCCTTAGACCCTCTCACCGGGTGAGGAAAAACTGAAAAAACTCTGAATGAATGAAAAGAATCAGGGAAAAATAAGAAACTTATGAGATAACCACAGAGGAGGGATCCCTCTCCCTAGGACGGACAGACGTGCAACAGCTGTCACAAGTACAGAACACAACATATATATATATATATATATATATATATATATGCTCCAGGAAGCTCAATCTGTGTGTCACCTCCGATGCTCTAACTGCTCAGTTTGTTGTTGTCATGTTTGATGATTTGAAGGACGCTCGATCATCAGAGGAAACATGTCACTGAGGCTCAACACTAAGTGACAGAGTCGACTGAGGCTGATGTAGGACTGATATAGCGTCCATGTCCATCTCTGACTGAAGTCTGTTTGCATTGAGAGACAGAAACAATTTCATTTCTTTATTGTGTGCTTTTTGAATATAACTTGTAGTAATATAAATTATTAAATCAGCCTTGTAAAACCTTTTTGTGCTTGTTCTTGTGAAAGACCACACAGTTGTCAGGTTGCCATCCTGTGCTGCTAAAAGTCCTCATATCAGGCCAATCAACAACTACTCAGTCTTACACATAATGACTAAAATACATAAATCCAAGCTGTGGCTGCTTCATCACTACAAGAGATCAAAAGAAAAAATAGAGATGTCTGATGTCTTGATGTGTCTTTTGCCAAAAATCTGCTGGTTTTGTATCTTAGACATACTTGAGATATAAATATATCCAGCGTTCCACTTTCACACTGAAAACTTGACATCCTGTTTGTGTTTGTTTTTTCCTTTATTTCTGCAGTTAATCATAAATATAATTTCCTGTTCAGGAAGCCATCAGTCAGTCACAGAAACTGGAGCCTTTTCAGAGGAATTGACTCAAACCTCTGAGGTGCAACACCTTCAGGACGTTCTCCGTAGGTCGAGACAGTTACTGGAACAGCTTGAATTTCAGGAATGCGAGCAAGCTGCTGAGCCTGCTGAAGCAGCTCCACCTGCTCAAAAACCAGTTCCAACCAAAGAGTCACCCAACTATGCTAAAGACAGGCTTCAACGCTGCACACACACTGCTCGTCACACTCCATCACATCCTGGTGCCGTTTGTCCAAGTGACTGCGAAGATTTACGTGAAACATCACCTTGCAGAAGTGAACGTGCTCATTGCCTGTGATGTGCTGAAAGCAGCAGCATACGAGTGTAATACTTCATAATCTTTCACTGTTTACCGTAAAGCTCATAAAAGTAAATCAAAGTGTTTATGATGCTCATCTTGAGCTGATGTTTACCTTTGTCCTGCATCTATATGAATCTGACCTAAGATTTAAAAAAACTACACATTTTGGAAAATATCTCTAACTTAGAGTGTTGTGAAGTCCTAATCTGGTACAAACATTAACATTTTTATTTTTCTTTTAATTTGATTGGCTGTGTCTTACCACCGTGCGTTTAAATTCTTGACAGCAAGCTTGATTGTTGGTGGTTGCCTGATCACCTGCACGTGTGAGTCGGTGTGATCATTAGATCTGTACCTGTGTTTCAGTGTGTAAAGATCTTGAAGAACATCATCAAATAAAAGAAACTGTAAATGGAGCCAAAACGTGTGACACTTTTTTTCAGCACCTCTTGAAAGCCTTCAGTGTGCGTTACTTCTCTACAACAACACTGGAAAGCTCATAACTACAGCTTTACATTAAAGGAAGAGCTTATTAGATGTTATGTTTAATTTTTTTTAGCTCAGGTCGTTTATGATAATATCAGCAAAGTATTGCTCAGATTTGGGAGCACAACAGCAACATTTGAAATGCATTCAGCAGCTTAATGCAGCCTTGCAGTCATTACTCAGGGCAGAAAAATGTATTTCATATATTTCATGTTCATATATTTTGGATAGAAAAACAAAAAGTTATCTGTTTTTATTTATTGCAGAAACATTTTGCTCACAGCACAACATTTTTTGGCTTGACACTGAATTTATTGGTGTCATTGCAGAAAGTTGTTGTCCTTAAAGGTGATTTTTTTTTTTTTTTTAATCTTATGCTTTCAAGTTCTTATGTTTGTTGCCCATGACTGCATGTACACACAGCTTCATCGTGTTCAGAGGATTTAAAACATGTCGTCTTTTCACTTGTACAGCTCCGTACATCTCATGTACGTGTTTTCCCACCACCTCAGAGTTCAGGGTAATGGAAATGTGTGACAGTGATTCCTGGCTTCCTGTCTGCAGCCACACATCTGTGAAGTGTGACTGGATGAAAAAAACACCAATTCTTCAGATTTCCTGCTTGGAAAGTCACTGCTCTTGTTTGTCTTTTTGCTCATTTTACTTGCTAACGTGACATCATTAGGTAACACAGAAACTCTTTATGAGGTCAATTGTTATGACTTTGCAGTTTCCTAGAGAGGAACACAAATAATGTTCCTTATTTTCTTTTCCACAGCTGGAAACTTGGCATGCAAGTAGCACCGGAGGAGAGGTTGATGTTGAAAACAGAAAGCTTTGTTTGAACTTCCTGTGACTTGAACTTGGCCAGGAGTTTTTAGGATTTTTTTACCCTTAGTTTTTTCAGGCATTATCAGGCTTTGTCATGAATAAAAATAATTCTACCAGAGAAAAACTCCATTGAAGAGTCACAGCAATCACAGAGAATTGACCTCTAAGTGGCCTGAATCCCCGTCGAGTCTGAATCTTGGTTTTCCATCTGGTTCTCATTAAATTAGGTGGTTATTATACAGATAATGTACCCCGACTGTCTGACAGACTGGCTGTGTGACATCATCAGCCTCAGCTGTATACGTGCGTTCCTCCAAACATGACAGTTTCATGTTTGTCAGTAAAAAAATTATTGTTTGCACAGTAATTCATTGATATTGGTGACATTTACAAACATCCTGAAAGACTATCTTTTTATGGTTATTTGTGACAGTGAGATCGGTATCTACAGTATATGACCTTCCTCTGCACGGTGCACACACTCACAAAATGTGTTCGTCTGAATGACAATTCACAAGAGAGGAAGAAATTTACCAGACAGAAAAGCTTAGACATAGACAAATACTTCCTGTTTGCTAAATATTATTGCTTCCTTAAACAAATAAGAGCTGCGTTACATTTCACACCATAAAAACACCAGTTCAACGACTGACCTTCATCATCTCAGCAAGGTCCTCTAACTTCACTGCTCATTCCACCCATCCATCCACCCACCCATCCATCCATCCATCTATTCATCCGTCCATCCATCCACTGATCCATCCATCCATCTATTCATCTACTGATCCATCCATTCATCCATTCGTCCATTCATCCATCCATCATCACAAACTTCACATAAACACTAAGTTGTTTAACAGCTGACTTGAAAACATAAAACACATTTTGCAAATAAACATCAAGTTATAAACACATTCATTGTCATTTTTCTTGCACATTTGGCCTGAAGCCTCTCTGTTGTGAGATTTGACAGTCGGAGGGAGCGGAAACCTGATGACTGACTAAATACGTACACACACATACACACATACACCCCCACACACACTCAACATTTTACCTGTGGTCAATGACCAGTGGCACTGTGTCGGTAAATGACCCAAAAAATCCAGAGAGGACACGATCATCACAAGCTCAGTGGCAAACAAACAGTGACGTCAACCAGCAGTTTGCACAGTTTGTATGCTATAAAGTCAACACTGCTATTGTGAAAAAGAGGAGAAAGAGCACAAAGTTTGGCTGAAATCCTGAACATGAGGCTGTAGCCTTGACAGTCTTTGCTGAGTGAACTTTGCATAATGAAGGTAACTTCAGGTTACACCGTTTTCTAAGTGTCAGAGTAAACTCAGAACATAAACTGGTTCAGAGCAGGGGCCCGTTGCACAAAACTAGGATAAGGGATTAAGCCGGGATATCTTGGTTATCCTGGCTCACCTTATCCATGATCCGGTTGCACAAAAGTAGGATAGGGGAGAGTGGGATATGTTATGGTATAAGTTACCATGGAGATT
>JAPQLA010042341.1:0-11541 GCA_029822935.1 Naso vlamingii | reverse complement strand
TAGTATCTGACAGTATTTAGCTGTCAGGATGGGTTCCCCCTATTAAAAAGGATGGATGGATGTTTGCTGATGAGACACAGTTCAACAATATGAATCGGACACATGAGATTCCTTTCACGTTGCACGCCAGGGGAGCAGTGTCTAACTTAATCTGCTGTCAGGATGCGTTCTCCTGCTTTAATGGAGGTGGTTTCAAGACAACAGTCAAACCTAAAAACTTATACAATGATCTTTATTTACTTTAGAGATTTTCTCAGGAAATTGCAATGGAAGCGTACTTGTTGGGAGAGAAAACCATTCCATACAGTTGAAGCTAAAGTAAAGTGGACAACAGAGCTCTCTTGTGGTCAAATCATCCAATTGCAGTTCTAAAACAAAAACAAAACACTAATGTGATATACATGTCGAGGTATTATGCCTTTTGTTATCATGTATTTAGCCTATGAAATAAGTTTTGTGGATGAGACACATTTCTTCCAAAAGTGTACAATATTCATGATGAAAACTCTCTCACAGATATAATTTGTAATTAGTTTTTTAGTCATTTTTTCTGTTTTCTTCATGTAAATAACAATAATTGGTTGTGTTGATGAAGACGTGAATTGCAAATGAAATTTGGTTTTCTCTTCTATAACACACATACAGCCTGAGTGCTCTCCACAGAACCTCAGTGGTACAAGCTTAGCATCTCGGGGGCGAGCATTTGGTGAACGCACACTTAGGGCCTTTTCCAATGTGACCCTACCCGCTCCCCCTTCGTCGCAGAGTGCGCTGTGTTTATGGTGACACTCGCAGTCGAATGAAGTTCCCGTCATTAAGGTGTGGGGGGGTATAAATACAGCGGCAAGCTCTGGGCCGGATTTCCTCTATCCTGCGGAAACGGGATCTTACATGATGTAACACTTGTTTGGGTGACACAACACCCTCAAGGTCTAATTCCCTGATAATCTTGGTTTCAGTTGGCACTGGTCTGAAATAGCGGCGATCGTTTCCTCATCTTCTGACATCAAAGGGCAGCTGCACAATGCAGAAAATGATATAATGATATCAGGAGAAAGTCTCTCTAAAGTTAGATAAGCCATGCACAGAATTACACATGGTTATCCAACAGGTTCTGACAGAAGCACAAATAATTTTTCTTCCCCTGCCAGGACGTTACCTCTTGGTCAGAGATAACGTCTTGTTCATTACAGATCATAATTGTTTAATCGTGGTTTTTCTGGATCCAACACACAGACACAAACACTAAAGTTTCTCCAGCTGTCAGCCACTGAGCTGTTAAAGACCATCTGACAGCTGTGATCCTGTCCAGTCTATTGAGATTAATTTGGCTTTATGATTCTAATAATTCCTAATTCATTATTAGTGTGAATAATTTTAGAGACACATAAAACACTCACACACATGCATGGTGTTTACTTGAACATTTACAGTTTATTTCTGATTGAAAATATATTCAAACGACACTACTAACCTACACCCCTGTGTAGAGAAAGAAAAAACCTTACATTAATGAAAGATGAGTATGATTATGTGTGAGTGTGAGTACACTGTTTACTTAAATATTTACACTTATTTCAAATAGAAAATATTTTCAAAGGACACTTTACTAATCTACACTCTCGTGTAGGGAAAACAAATTGATGAACCGTGTGTGTGCTCACTGTAGTAACTCGGACCTGAGCAAAAGTCACTGAGAGGCTAAGTAAGGGAGCATTGCACTGCTGACTTACTACAGAGACAACAAGGCTATTTTCTGGATTTGCGACCAGGCATTTTATTCCAGCTTCAACGAACAGGCAGACAAGGCAAGGCAAACAAGCAAGGTAAGATGTTTAGCTGCGGTGGTACATCAGAGCAGTCAACAAAAAATTCACACTCCCTTCTCACCCCCTCTCCAAACCGCCATCCAGGTGAACAGGTGAATATGTAACCTCTCATCCAGTCTACCTACCAACCACACCTCTGTGCCATGTGACGTGCGCAACGTGCATAACATATGACGTATGTGATCAAAATACACAAGAGACCGATGCACAGCACAAACACAAACACTAATATTTCATAGATGCCATATATGGCCCCAACATCCCAGCCCCTAATTATTAATACACTGTAATAATTACACAAACCCACTTGACAACATGCAATCTTCATCAATGTCCTTATTTAATAGTCCATGAATAATCCATTAATATGTTCTTCTGGGAATTTCAAGAAAGTCCAGTCCCACAGTTCAAACACATAGCTCGTGTAGAGTCACCTTTACCGTCACCGCCTCAGTCAGTTGGTGAGTCACTGCCCCCTTAGCGCTAGATCTGACTTCTGCTTGCTGTAGAAGACAGACCTTGGTTATAGGCCTGTCCAAACAACTAGTCTTTGTCTTGATCAGCAACCTTCGAACAAATCCTCTTTGGTCTGGGAAGGTTTGTATGACTTTCCCCATAATCCATGAGTTGCGAGGCGCTGTATCATCCACAATCAGCACAATGTCACCCACCACAAAGTCGCGCCTAGTTCCAGACCACTTCTGACGTTCCTGCAACTGTGGTAAATATTCCTTAATCCATCGTTTCCAAAACAAATTGGCCATGTACTGGACTTGTTTCCAGCAACGTCTGATATAGACGTCATCCTTTTGAAACACTCCCTGGGGCAGAGATGGGGAGGACTTTAACAGCAAGAGATGATTAGGGGTCAAAGCTTCTAGATCGTTGCGGTTGGTGGAGGCCTTGGTGATCAGACGGCCATTAATAATGGCTTCTACTTCACAAAAAAGAGTATGAAGTCCTTCCTCATCAAGATTCTGCACCTATAGAATGGAATTGAGGACCTTCCATACCAACCTAATCATCCTCTCCCAAACGCCCCCATGGTGTGAACCAGTTGGAGGATTAAAGATCCATTTGATCTCCTTCTGCAGAAGAATATCATTTATCTGGGCTTGATTCCAAGCTTTGATGGTCTCCCTCAACTCGCGTTCTCCTCCAACAAAGTTAGTCCCATTATCGGACCTTATTTCCCGAACCTGGCCTCGCCTTGCGATGAATCGTCGCAGTGCATTAATGAAAGCATCCGCATCCAGAGAAGGTGCAACTTCAATATGGATGGCTCTAGCTGCCAGACAGGCAAAGAGTACCCCATATCTTTTCACCACACTCCTCCGGCTCTTGACCTCAAAAGGACTGAAGTGGTCCACTCTGACTCTGGTGAATGGAGCCTCATCTGGACAAACCCTGTCTACAGGCAAATCTGCCATCTGCTGACACCCTGGAACTGCCTGCAACCTACGGCAGACCACGCACATGGACAAAATCCTCCTAATGGCAGCACAAGCACCAGGAATCCAGTACCTTTCACGTAACTTAGACAACATATTGTTGCGTCCACCGTGGCTGACCTGTTGATGTATATGCTTCAGGAGGATGTCTGAGATGTACAAATCTTTGCCAAGATAACAGGATGTTTCATGTTTTCAGGCAACGCTGCCCTACTTAACCGCCCACCAACTCTCAAAATACCATTCTCGATCACTGGAGAGAGCCTGAATATATGGCTATTTCTCTTCACGCTTCTGCCATTCTGCAGACAGGAGAGTTCATCGGGAAACGTCTTCCTCTGACAGAACTTGATGATTTCCTTTTCAGCATTTGACAGCTCTTCCACTGTAAGCAGACCCCCAACTGCCAGCCTTTTGTCCACACTCTTGAGCTCTGAAGAAAGCACCTCAGACTAAGTTAAACCCATCTACAAACCTTTCCTCTTCCGACTTAGACTGAGGAGAGCGTTCTTAAACCTGATAATCAAAGCCACAGCTCTCCTCAAACGAGCCCAAGAGGAAAAATGATGGATTAGAGGAGTGGTGGTGTCCACATCCTCTGCACTCTGTACAGCATTCGCTGCAACTCTGACTTTGACTTCTGGATCGTCTGGCAGAAGATTGCCCAAACAGTCTGGACTCATGGGCCAGTCTCTTTCAGGGTGCAAAAGATATGCAGGTTCTGAGAGCCAAATCTCACTCTGCAACAACTTATCCGCTTTCAGTCCTCTGGAGGCAGCATCAGCTGGATTGCTCCAAGTGCTCACGTACCTCCACTGAGACGGCTGTGATACTTTGAGTATCTCTGAGACCCTATTAGCCACAAAGGTATGGAACCTCGAGGTCTCATTCCTCACATATTTTAGTACAGATGTACTATCCGTCCAAAACACTGATTCCTTCAGGTCCATATACAACTCTCCTTTCCAAAAAGTGTCCAAGCGGCTTGCCATGGTAGCGGCTGTAAGCTCAATGCGAGGTATTGAAACTGACTTCAAAGGAGCTACCCTGGATTTTCCCATGAACAAGGCGCTGCACTGCTGTGACTGTGCATTCTGCAGGAGCAGATAGGTCACTGCCCCATAACCTTCTTCACTTGCATCTGTAAAGTGGTGTAATTGTGCTTCAATGACCTCCCCAAAGTCTGCAGGCTTCAAGCACCTAGCAACCTGGAGGTGCTCCAACTGATGCAGCTCTTTTAACCAGTTCATCCATTCCTGTGCATCAGATCCAAGGAGGAGGAGGTCACAGCACACACACACACCTGTTTACATCGGCGAGGCCGAGGTGGAGAGGGTAAAAACCTTTAAATTCCTTGGAATTCACATCACTTATGATCTCACCTGGTCCCACAATACACAACATCTCATCAAGAAAGCCCACAAGAGACTGTACTTTTTAAGGAAACTGAAGAAGTTTGGTATGGCATCCAAAATACTCAGCAACTTCTACAAAAGTACAGTGGAGAGCATCATCACCTGCTCCATCACAGTGTGGCATGGAAACTGCACTGCACAGGACAGGAAGGCTCTCCAGGGAGTCATAAAAACTGCCCAGCACATCTGTGGAGCAGCCTTCCCTTCGCTGCAGGATATTTACAACAGCAGGGTCATTAGGAGGACCCATAATATCATCAAGGACAACACACACCCACAGCACACCCTCTTCACACTGCTTCTCTCAGGGAAGTGCTTCAGGAGCATTAAATCCAGAACCACAAGACTAACCAACAGTTTTTACCCACAAGTCATCGGACTCCTGAATCAGTCAGCTCCAACCACATTGTCCATGTAGCCCCATACATCCAGACACACACTCACTGGTTCATGATTGTGTGACTGTTGATGTATTTTTGATTGCTTTTATGTTTTGTTTTTTATGAGGCAAGTAAGAATTTCATTGCATGGTTTTTAACCTATGTACATGACAAATAAACATCTTTATCTTTATCTTTATCAGATGGTGGTATGGGGTCATCCCATCCGAGTTGCTTCCTGCAAAGCCTTTGCAGGATGATCTTAGCAGAGAGGACAGTGGGACTGACGATTCGAACTAATGATGGAAAGAATCCCTTTTCTTGTCAAAGGTCTGTCCTGAACCATGATCTTAAACTTGAAGGCATCAGATTGAATGCACCATTGCACTCCCAACACACTTTCCACAGGAAGTAAGTCATGGTCCAGATCCAAGTCCTTTATGCCTGTTGCTCTTTGGCCTTCTGGAATCCCAGCCATCACAGCACACCTGTTACTCATCCATTTCGTCAACTTAAAGCCACCTTTGGAGCAGATAGCGACCAGATCGTGATAGAGCGCCACTGCTTCCTCCTCACTGGCTACTGCTACCAGGCAATCATCCACGTAGAAACAGTGGAGAAGTTTCTCAATGACCTCTTGGCGAAAAAGCCTTTCATTCTGTTGGCAACCTCACTTGGTGAAACATAGACTCTATGTCCGCTATCATCACCACTGGTTCCTTCCTAAACCGTGACAAGACTCCAATCAGGGAACTAGTGAGATTCAGTCCTTGTAAGAGCTGGACATTGAGAGATGTTGACTGGAAGGTTGCAGCACAGTCAAAAACCACATGGATGTTTGCCTTTTGAGGGTGGTAAACACCATGATGTGGGATATACCACAGTTTTCCATCTTCACGTGAAAGCTCTTCTGCAGGCACTTGCTCTGCATATCCCTTCATAACCATATCATTCATGAAGTCTGTGTACTGTTGATGGAACAATGAGTCTTTTATGAACCTCCTCTTTAGGTTAACAGCACGCTGCTCTGCCACCTTCCTGTTATTTGGCATTTTCAACCGATTGTCTCTCAGAGGCAATGCAACCTGGTAGTGGCCATTTACAAGCTTTGCTGAGTCTGCTGCCAACTTCATAAACCTTGTATCTTCTCTTGATAAAGCAGGTTGCTCATCATGACTGCATTCTGGGAAATCGGTTCTGAACTGCCGCTGCCAAAGTTCATCCATATTCAAAACCGAAATTCTGTTAACTGTTACAACATCTGGCTCGTCACCACCATCCCCTCCCAGTGGCCCATTAACAGTCCAACCCAGAATGGTTTTAATAGCATAAGGTCCGTTGTCCTCACTACGGATTACCTGTAGTGGTTCTAGTGCTCTTGGCACATTTGTTCCTATCAGCAGCTCAACCTCTGAGTCAATGTAAGGTAAGTGAACCTCCTTCAAATAAGGCCACCTTCGCAAATCCCCTTGATATGGAATATTGCCCCTGTGTACAGGCATACGTTCCTGGGTGTACGTGTTTGGCAGATCACAGAATATCTCACCATCCAAGCCAGCTACTTCCAGTCCTGTGACCACATAGCTGTTGACAACCCTTTCTTGACCCATTGTCCGTAGTAGGATACGTGTCCTCCTTCCTGAGAGGTTAAGCTTGTTCACGAGATTTGCTGTGCAAAAAACAGCCGTGCTACCTTGATCAAGGAAAGCGTAAGTAACCACTGTAAGATTACCCCTTTTTGATTTGATTTGATATGATTTGATTCCTTTTCCTTTGAGTGGATATGAAGTATTGTGGGATGTTTCATACGACACACTTTGCATGAGAGACGCTTTCTACAGTCCTTGCTTTTGTGCCCTACACACAAACAAGCAAAGCATGCTCCATTTTCCTTTAAGAAAGCAATCTTCTCACTATGAGCCCACTTCTCCAGCCGAGGGCACAGATCCAGAGTGTGTCCACCCTCACAACACAGACAGACTTTCTTAACTGGTGCAGCAGTGTCTACTTTCCTTCCTTTTGTCGTGATGTCTAAGAAATAAACTGTAATCCTGGAGTGCCTTAACATCTTCTGATTTAATTGGGGCCCATGTTAATGCCTTCTCCATATAAGCAGCTGCAATCATTTGCTCATCCCCAGAATGCTCCTGTAGCAGCGCTTTTGCTTGGGCGTAGCCCCTCTCTGGGTCCACATGCTGGCAACTCCTTACAAGATCTCTTGGGCGACCTCTAGTAAATTGTCCGAGGTAATACAGGCAATCACTGTAGCTGTCGGACTTGCTTTCAATACCATTCTCAAATGCTCTCATGAACGAATGGTATTGCAATGGGTCACCATCAAAGATCTGGATCTATCTTTTAGGCAAGGACGTCAGTTGCTGTTGTTGTATCAATAAGGTTGTTAATTCGTTTTGTCTTTTCATTATGCCAAACACATTGTTTTGCTCATCATTGCCTGATAAACCTTCGGTGTTGTTACGAGTCATTTGTGAATAATCATGAGCACATGACAGAGCATTGGGCTTCAGTGTGTGACCTTTTCAAGTAGGAAACTGAAAACTGTCAGAGTGGGTTTGCATTCTCATTTTAGGCCTTGTAGCTGGATCCATGAATTTTGATTCCTGTTTAGGTGCTTCCAACCTCTGAGAAATGAAAGGAGCAGTGTCAATATTGAGCTTTGTTTTTTTTTTTTTTGTGCTGCATTGATGTATGAATTCATTCCACTGGGCCGTTTTGTTGCGTTGCTTTTAGTACCAGACGTGTTAGCCGCCCTTAGCACATTCACTTTAGCCAAGTGAGCAGCAATTTCCTCCTCCATTTTGAGCCTCTCTTTGCGTTTCCGTATTTCCTCCTCCTCCTGCTCCAATGCATGTTTGTCTTGTAAAAGGTTCTGTCGTGTCATCAAGGCAGCTAACTCAGCCTCTGCTTTGACACAAGCGGAAGAGGTACTTGATACAGAGGATCTTTTCCCACTTGAGCCTTGAGAGGATTGTCTGCTTTCAACATTTGATATGCTGTCACTTGGTTTCACATCATCCTCTGAACCTCCATGCAGCATAGTGGGACCTAGAGCTTCAGTTGCAGCCTGCGTGGCATCATCCATTTATGAATGACATGCATCTTTATTTATTGCAACCAGATCAATATCAGCAGGAGTAGGACAGCATATGTTTTTATCCAACCATTTTTCTACATTTTTCATGAATGTAATGCTGTAACTTTCAATACTGGAAAACCATTCATTTTGTGTAGCTTGCTCTTCTGGTAGCATGGAAATTACCGTATGGTGTAGATCAACAGCAGCATCAAAGTGCTCTGAGAGAGTTTGCAACCGAGATTTAAATTGCTGTGCATTCTCCTTTTGTGTCATAAGTTCCGTCATTGCAGGTATTGATGATTTCATTTTATTTGCATGAGTTTTGCGATCCCTTTGCAGCACTTAAATCTTGTTTGCCAAAGCCTTTGCAGTAAGTTTAACTTCTCTTTTTTTAACAACCATTGATTCAGAGTCATTTTCTCCATCTCCAGGTCCTTCATTTGATTCACTCATATTGCCTTTGAAACTTCAGTGATTTGCGCAGTGAATCATCAACACCCCAGCAAGGCTTTCAATTCCACCACAGATTTTTCATATCCATATATATTAGAAAACACCACATATTCACTCTCAACGCTTTGACAGCAAAACATGACTCAGCAGCGGACTTTGATGCGCGCTCCGCAATGGACGCATAGCGCTGTCAATCAAACAGCATCCCATTCAACAATTCACAGCATGAATGAACGCGGATTGATACAGGCCTACCAGTCTGGCGTCCGCATGCGGCTGCACTCCGTCTTCAGTTTTGCAGTAAAACACTCAGTCGTGTAGTCTGTGGATTCACTTACTGACTTTGGGCATACTTTTTTGTTGACAAAGATGTAGTGACTCGGACCTGAGCAAAAGTCACTGAGAGGCTAAGTAAGGGAGCATTGCACTGCTGACTCGCTACAGAGACAACAAGGCTATTTTCTGGATTTGTGACCAGGCATTTTATTCCAGCTTCAACGAACAGGCAGACAAGGCAAGGCAAACAAGCGAGGTAAGATGTTTAGCTGTGGTGGTACATCAGAGCGGTCAACAAAAAATACACACTCCCTTCTCACCCCCTCTCCAAACCGCCATCCAGGTGAACAGGTGAATATGTACTCTCATCCATTCTACCTACCAACCACACCTCCATGCCATGTGACATGCGCAATGTGCATAACTTATGACGTATGTGATCAAAATACACAAGAGACCGATGCACAACACAAACACTAATATTTCATAGATGCTGTATATGGCCCCAACACTCACCTTGGCGAGCTGTGTTGTATCTAACCTCTTAATGGATTTCGTTACGTTGTTATTAGTGGATATTATGTGATTAATTGTTTTTTTGTTTTGCCAAAATTCAGCAATATTTCCTCAGGGAGTGCAGTTAGTCAGTTTTTTTCTTTGCTGATTATATGAAGAGGTGTGTAGTGTGCGCCTGCAGCCAAAATCCCAAATAATGTGGAGGAAACGCAACATGATCTATTGACAATATGAAAAGTGCATATTTGAATTGAGCCCATGTCAAGAACTAATAGCTTAAATAAGTTGTAAAAGTGTGTTTGTCAGGGACAGAGGGGATGGCGGGGCTAGAGGAGGTTCTGACAGTCTTTAAAGGCAATGAAAGATCATACACAGAAGTTATGGACACGGCCCAATAGGCTACAATCGTCTGTTTTCATTTGCATGCAGTTGCTTAGGAATCATGGAACAGAATGACTGCAGTTCCTAAATGGAGCTGCAGGTTGTTCTTCAATCTCATTTGCACTTGGGACTTGGACTGGAGCACATAATTCAGTCTGTCTGCTGGGAGATAAACTATTGAAAAACTTCTGCTGGAAGACCATTTTTTCCCCCCTGAAGAGGACAGCTGTTGAACAGATTCAGAGGTTGAACTCCTGTGCGAGTAAGAAATCTTCTTACGTCAGACTTTTTTTAAATTCCTAAGATCATTAGAAATATTATACAGTACAAAATTAGATTAAAATTTGTAATGTAAATGTAAATTGTATTTAAGAAGGGACATTTCTGTGTGAAAAACATTGTTTAATGTAAAGGGAAACAAACAACGTTTTCTCGGTTTAGCATCAATATGAGGGGGTGTAAATGCATGGAATATACCTGGAACTGTGGTAAAAATGTGTTTTTTTCTGAAAACACTGTTATGTTGGCGTGAGGGAAGCAGTTTTTCTAAATTTGTCGTCGACAATTTGGGAAAAAAGATGGCACCTGTGGGCATTTTGCCCAATGTTCTGTTTAAGGGTCACCATAGAGACACGGAGGCTCTGACGTCAGGTGCAGTTACAATCACAGCAGGGTCTGTTTGAGGACAGTTTAGTACGGAGCCTCCCGCTCTGAAAAATGAAGCCAATATGGAAGTGCAATAAAGCTGCATTCTCCCAAAAGGCCGGCAGGGGTCGCACCCGCTGGTTGCAAAAAGAAGTCTGTTGTCCTTAAAGAGGACCTAAAACACTACATACATACAATCATATTTCAAAGAGGGTCTCTCACTTGAAAAGATTATTAAAGTTTTAATACTGATGGTGAAAGAAATTTCAAAATCCAGCAATTTAAGTTCATCTGTCAAAACAAAGGTTGGCGCCATGCTTATTGTTTCGCCGGGCATGACGTCGGAGTGGTTGGCTCAACTGTCAAACTAGCACTAGCACTGAACTACATACGATTACAAAATGACAGAGAGAGAGGAGCAAATTGGAAAGCGTGTTAAGGGAGGCATGTTTTGTATTGCCCCTGGTTGTTCTAATGAATTTTACAGAGTAAAAGATTGGGAGGAAGCAGCATATTTTCATCATTTGCCAGTCAAACGACCACCTGTACTCCGACGTTGGCTAGCGGCACTGAAGAGGAAAAATCCACCGGTTAGCAGCAACGCCCGGGTTTCCAGTGATCATTTTGTGGTTGATGACTACATGGAAGAAAAGTTTTTTGATGAGGCAGGAGTACTGGTGACCCAGAGAATGAATAGGTTGAAACCAGATGCAACTCCCTCAATATTTGACTTTTCCTCATATAGTGTACGGACGACAGACCGTCCCACGCAGTCCACTAGTACAAAAGTGGCTGTGCGCCGTAAAGAGCGAGCACAGCGGCGTACCTACAGTTGAAGACAAAATTATTAGCCCCCCTATAAAAATGTCATTATTTTAAAAGTATTTCCCAAGTGCTTTTAACCAGAGCAAAACATTTTTAACACAGCTTTTTTAGACATCCAAGTTTTATTTTGGATACTTATATTATTCTATTTTGCACACAGAAATAAAAGTATTCTACAAAACACAAAAACTTCCAGGGTCAAAATTATTAGCCCCCCACATTCTAATAGTCAATTGTGTATCCTTTTTGCTGGATAACTGCCTGCAGTCGTTT
>JAPQLA010041935.1:0-11564 GCA_029822935.1 Naso vlamingii | reverse complement strand
CAATGACCAGTGTGTCTTTCTCAGTCGGCGTGCTACTGAGTGGGGCAAACTTATTTGAGACACAAACGGAGGCCTGAGATGTAGAATGGTGGGGGTGTCCGGTAGACCTTTTATGCTTATGTTTCCCTCTAACAGTCACCCAACCGGCCTGTTTCCCTGGCTGCTCGGGGACCGCTGAGGGAGAAGCGCTAAGGCTAGAGGGGCCTGCTAGCTGCGATGCTAGGCTAGAAACTTTGAGAGCGATC
Source organism: Naso vlamingii (assembly GCA_029822935.1). Lineage (NCBI taxonomy): Eukaryota > Metazoa > Chordata > Actinopteri > Acanthuriformes > Acanthuridae > Naso > Naso vlamingii. The sequence goes on along the minus strand of JAPQLA010041935.1, from coordinate 11,319 downwards.
ACCTGATTTTAGCTGATATTAGCGGTGTCCAGTAGCTGATTCTTGTGCTGCTGCTCGCCGGTTCTTGCGTTGCTGCTTGCTGGCTGCTCACTCACTGCTGGCTGCTCGCTCACTGCTGGCTGCTTGCTCAACTTTCTCTTCTCAATTACAGAGAATTTATGCATGAAAACAATAAAATCATTAAATAGTCACAGTGACAATACACTGCTCTCACATTGATTTAAAGCAAGTTAATATCCAATATAAATGCAAAAATAACCGAAAATAAAAAAAACAGCAAGAAACATGCATACCTTCCCCATGAGACAGAAACAGATATAAATACTCCTTTGTTCCTCTCTCAATTCGAGCGCTGAACGCCAATGTGAAATGATAAAATCATTCCATTTCCGGTCCTGTTTTAATCCTTTTATGTGCAGCATCATGGAACATCTGATTCTTGTTTTATCCTTTATCTTCTTATCTTTTTATCATGTATCATCTGGCACATCATTGTGTATGCACTTTATTGCCATATTTGCACTTTTTAGGTAACTTTATAGGCACCTTACTGCCAAATTGCACTTTATAGGTAATTGATTATTTTTATGGATTTATATAGTTTTTTGGGTTTTTTTGTACTGTTGCATGTTTGTCTTGTTGCATATTGTTGACTGTATATGCCTCTGCTGCTGCAAACCAAGTTGCTCTCTAGGACATTAAATAAAACTGAACTGAACTGAGAGTCCAGGCGAAAGAGGAAGTACAGCTCACGGAGGTGCAACAAGTATAAATGAAAAAACCAAAAAAAACCAAACCTATAACAGCACTTCCGTCTATGCCAGAAAAAGAAAAGAAAAACACATTAACACATATCTATGAATATAAAAACATTTAGAAAAAGGTATGTTAGAAATAGGGTTATCCCGTCAAAATAAAATTCTCAGCACTGTTTACACATCATTTTAGAGAAAAATATAATGTCCTGTTCACCGTATAGTGCAACAAACATACACTTATTACGTTCACCCCCACTGTTTTGCGCTGTATGTTGAACACGGCTCACAAAGTCCAACATACTTCATAGTTTTAACACACACCTTCTGGTGCAACCTAGACACATCATCAGTCATGTAACCTGGGATCATCGGGTGTTTCAGGTCTTTCAACATCAGACACCCTCGCCCAGGCAATCCAGCTGGAGGTGATCAGTCCCCAGCTTGTGTTTGGGTAGCTTGCGTGTTCCACGGATCACCCCTCTTGTGAGGCCATCAGTGATGTTCTTGATGGCTCTCTTGCTGTGCAGTCCCCTGATTCCCAGCAGCTTGAGGGCCCTGCATAGTGACTGGCCTGCAAAGCCTCTGCAGCAGACCTCGATGGGGTTGCATCTGGCCTTCCATCCCCTGCTTCAGCATCTGCCCACCAGCTCCTCATACTTGGCCCTCTTCCGCTCAAAGGCCCCCTCCATGCGGTCCTCCCAGGGAACAGTCAATTCCAGCAGCACCACCTGCCTTGATAGCTCAGACACCAGCACAATGTCCAGCCTCAGTGTGGTTGCTGTGATGGTATCCGGGAATTTGAGCTGTCTCTCCAGGTCCACCTTCAGCTGCCAGTCCCGTGCAGTTGCCAGCAGCCCCCCTGATGTACTTGGGTGGTGGTGTGGCTTCTCTCCGGCTCTGATGAACCTGATGGTATGCCTTGCTGGTTGTTGCTGCTTGCTTCGAGAGATCTCTTTGTTGATGGCCTCTGTGATTACCTTCAGCACCTGATCATGGCGCCAACGATATTGGCCCTCTCCCAGAGCTTTCGGGCAACAGCTTAAATGTGCTCCAGGGATCCTCTCTTCAGGCACAGTGGGCATGCGGGAGATTCTGTCAGGCCCCATTAGAAGAGGTTGGTTGGTCTTAGGAGGACGTCATAGACTGACTGGATTAGGAATTTTATCTGGTTAGGCTCAACTTTCCACAGGCCTGGCCATGAGTTGCTCCATTGCCTGCTCCCATCGAGTCCATGCTCCGTGCTGACGCATCCCAACCATCCGACTCCTGCACCATCTGGCGCCGTTCTTTCCCCCGGGCCTTGTTGTACTGGGGTTTTGGGACACTGCCAAGTCCTGACTGTCCTGCGGCAACTGTGTCAGGGAAATTTTCTCTGTTGAATTCACGAGTTGCTAAGTTTACAAGAATTACGAATCACAGTGTGATGAATCAGATCCTTTAATAACATGCAGCATGGAGAGAAGACCCTGCAAAGTGTTCTCTGTAGACAGTGAGGTTGTCTTGACTTAAATACTGTCAGAGTTAGGGCAATAAAAATGCCAAAGAACATCCCCCTGCAACTTATACAACAGGATCAATGAGTGTCAGCTGTCTAAACTTATCTTATCTAAATTGCCCCCCAAATGTCTAATTGCCCCCCTACTACAGAACTTCCCCTCATCTAAGTTTTAAGGTAATAAGTAGTAAGGCCAGACTTCAAAAGCTGTTCAGACACCACAACTGCCCCCCCCACCACACTGTGCCGCAGTCGCGCTTCAGCCTGGTCAACTGCCTCGCTCGCCCTCCACTTCCTACCCGTCCTCACCTCAATGCCAGTTGAGGAGACCTTGATGTCACTGGAGTCTCTGTACAGCATCACCTCTCTTGCCAGAGAAACCATGAGCTCCTCCTTCAGACTGCTGAAGGGGGGTCAAAGCTTGTTTTTGTTCCCGTACAAGGCAATGCTGCTGAGCAAACGAGGTAGGCCAAACCAGCGACACAGGAGGTGGCTGATCCTCCTCTCGAAGCTTTCGACGGTGGTGATTGGGACATCATAGACCAGCAGTGGCCAGAGAAGGTGGGGCAGTATGCCGTGTTGGTAAATCCAGGCTTTAAACTTACCTGGCATCCCTGACTTGTCCACTACTCTGAACCAGGACTCCAACTCTTGGTCTGTAGCGTAGAGTGATAAAGTGTCCCTCAGAGTGCAGCTAAAGACCTTTCCCAGGCTCTTAACTGGCTTCTCTGAGATCGTGGGGATCTGGGCTTGACCGAGGGAGAAACGGAACTTGTCCGTTACCTTGTCAGGATCAGTTAATGACAGACGAGTTTTTAAAAACCTTCGTAACAAAGTAGTCAATGAACTAAGGAAGGTAAAGGCCAACTTCTTTCTAGATATTATCAAAGAAGGAAAAGGAAACAGTAAACTGATATTGAGGAACATTAATGAATTAACAAAGAAAGACAGCAAGCAGAATCAAGGAAGGGGACATGAACTGAAAATACAAGGAATTTTAACCAATGATCCTAATGAAATTGCCTCTACATTTAATACTTATTTTACTGAATCAGTGCAGAATCTGTCACGCAACTTTGCTGCAAGAATTAAAGAAATATAAGCACCAAAATATCAGCACCAAATTTCACCAAACCAGTGTTTAAGATAACTGAAGTTCCCCATAGAGAGATTTGCAAAATCCTAAGCACTTTAAAATCCTCAAAGGCAAAAGATATGTTTGAGTGGGATTCAACATTTAAAAAAAAAACAATATTCACTCCCTCAGCACCCCCATTACACACTTGGCTAATCTGTCAATAAATAAAAAAATTTGTTTTTCCAAATGCATGGAAGGCTGCAGTTGTAGTTCCTATTTTCAAGACAGGTGAACCAACTGATGTAGTCAGCTGTAGACCCACTGGTATCTTGCCTGTTGTATCAAAGATCACTGAAAAAGTGGTAACTGCACAACTAACTGACTTTTAAACTCTGGACAAGCCTTACTTCATCCCATGCAATTTGGCTTGAGGAAAAACCATTCAACTGAAATGGCTACCTGCTATTTTATTGAAAAAATCTAATTAAAACTAGACAATGGGAGTGCTGTGGGAGCTGTTTTCTTGGATCTGAAAAAAGCTTTCGATACAGTAAATCACAATGTTCTTCTCTTAAAGTTGTCCAATTTTATTTTTTTCTGTTGATGCAATCAAATGGATGGAGTCCTACCTCATTATGAGAAGACAATGCACCAGAGTTGAAAATAGGACTTCATCGTTCATTGACTGCTCTGTCGGTGTCCCACAAGGCTCAATTTTGGGCCCTCTATTATTAAGTTTATGACCTGCCACTTCTATGTACTGAAGTTGAAACTCAAATGTACACTGTTGAGTACATCCTTGCACATGCAAGAGACAGATGTGAAGTGGCAGCCAAAGTAACAGTAGCAATGACCAAAACTTCCACTTGGCTCTCAGAGTCTTGCCTGACACTAAACATCAGTAAAACCACATGCATGTATTTTTACATAAGGAAAAATGGAAGCCAGCCAGATATCACTGTAAAGGGGGAAAAGATCCGGACTGTGTCACATTTTAAATATCTGGGAATTACTGTCAACTCACAGCTGTCCTTTAAGAAACACATAAACCAGGTGTGTAAAACAGTAAAATTCAATTTAAGGAATTTAGACACATCCAAAACCAGCTTTAGATGCAGCAAAACTATACATGCATTCAATGATTTTTTCACACATTGCATACTGCATCACAAGCTGGTCACAAGCTGGGAAAACAACATTTGCTCCACTACAAACGCTCTACAAACAAATTCTTAAGGCACTAGACAAAAAGCCATCAAGTTATCACCACTGTAACATCACTCAAAGGCCTGAACTCTCAACTTTTGATAGCTTTGTGTGTCTAGCTGATGTTAGTCTAGTGTACAGAGTAATCAATGACTTGGCTGCTCCTCCACTAAAAGAGTTCATATCACTGCACTCAGACAACAGGAGGACAACTAGGACGACCAGCAGAGGTGACTGTGCAGTACAGCGCAGATCAGGCTTCTCTGGTAGAGCTACAAATTACTGGAACTCAGTACCAAGCGAGATAAGAGAGTAACGGCTTTACTGGCTTTAAATCCAAGATGAAATCATGGCTAAAATCAAACCAATCATGTACCCATTAATCATGAACTCAAACATTAGATCTTAATGTACTGCAATCTTGTTTTTGTCGTGTCTTAACATTGTTGTTCTGTCCCCAGCAGGACATTATTTTGTCTTTAGTTTAGTTTATCTCCTCTCTTATCTCCTCTGCTGTCAATAGTTCGTAGTATAGTTGTGTGTGCCTTTAAAAAGCTGATCTTTGCACCATGTGACTCTCTGCACCATGTCACTCAGTCAGGAAGTTCATAACGAACAGGACAGCCATATGACTGCACATGCTGATGCAATCCACTTGGTAGCATTCTCGGTATGTCAGATGATAGTTTAGGTGTTCCTTTGCTTCTGTTGTATATTATTGCTAAATGTAATGTACAATATGATTATTTTTGATGATTGTTCATTAGCTCACAGGGCACATGGCATTATGCTAGCATGTTTCAATAACCTAGTTGGCTAGTCTTAATTTGTAATCCTTTAATTTGTAATCTGTATTTGCATATTCAACTAAATATGTGAAAAGGAGTTATTTTACTTTACATACGGTATTTTGTACATGTAGTGCATCACATAATTTTCTAAGCTTTATATTAGCTACTCTTTACGTTTGCTACACTTTATGTTAGCTTCTCTGCCGGCTGCTAGAGCTAGGTGAAGTTTATTTGTGTTATTATTACCCCATTATTATTGTATGGTGATTGCGACACATCTACTTAATATGTAATATATTTTGCAATTGTGCTTGTATTTTAGTTTCACCCTTTCTCTGTCAATAAACTGACATTCAACGATCACAGACGATCTCAGTTTCCAGTACTTGATGGATGAAGGTGTTTAGCTGCTTGTCATTTTGCACAGAGTTACGTGCATATGGGACAAGACAATTGTGATTTTATTGTTGCCATTGTGTCTTAATACTGTGAAACTGCATTGCTGTTGTTACAATGTTTGTTTTAATGTTGTGAAATCTTGTTATTGTTGCTGCTGAAGATGTTCTTTTGTGATAATGTTTTGTTTTATAATTGTTTTTTGTGTGTTTTCTTGTTAGTTTTATACTACAGTGTTAGATTGCTTGTCTTAGCAGAAATGTTCTCTGTTTCCTGCCCAGGGACTACAGGTGAAAATAAGCTTGTAGCTAACTCTGGTACAGCTAAGAGCTGTGTACTGTCCCTGTCAAATAAACAAACAAAGAAAACAAAAATAAAAGCGCGCCAGAAACCCATACCACAAAAGAAGTTATTCCACAACATGTGAGCAATTGTCTTAGCAGTTTTGTTTGGACATGGATAGGCACAGGCTAACATGGTGAAATGATCAGTAACTACCAATACATCCACTGACTTGTATCCTCGGCCGACCAAAAATCAATACATACCAACTCCAGTGGCGCAGAGGTCACAATTGACACAAGTGGAGCCTTGGCCTCCGGTTCCGGAGCCTTGCTCAACACACACCTCTTACAATGAGAAACATACAACCTGACATCATCGGCCATGGTCCCAATAAACCCTTTGCCTGGCGAGCCACAAAGTGCAATGCTGTCCCTGATGGCCAGCCTCGTCATGCACACCTTTCAAAACCTGATTCCTCAGAGCCACAGGAACGACATACTGGTGGATTTTCTTTTTAGTCACTAAGTGTTTAGAAACATGGTAGAGAGCACCCAACCGAATGGTGAGTTTACCCCACTGTCTTAGTATCCGGTTAGTGTCCTCAGATTTATGAGCTCTCTTTCTGCTAGATGGGCGTTGACCTAAACAAGCATCAGAGGTCTGCATCTTGTGCAGTTCCTCATATCAGAAAATTGGCAAAGGGTTCTGGCCCATTGATGCCACATGTTGCAGCTGTTGCATGAAAGAAACAGCCCTCACGGACCCATCATCTCTGGGTATCTTACTCACAGTAGGTGCTTCACCCCCACAATTATCAGACGTACTCTCAATGGGGAGTGATAACCCATTTTTTGTCAAATCTGGTTGCTCACAAGACAAGCAAAACGTGTCCTGTACATGAGGAGCAGGCAGACCCTTCGCTCCTTCCAGCAAAACATTTTAAGGAGTTCTTGTCAGTCTGTGCGATACCCCACACTTCACCAAAGGTTCCCTACTCAAAGCGTCAGCCACAGTACTTTTGGGCTTAGGAATGTACTGAATTTCAAAATCAAAGGGGGCCAACTTGGCCACCCACCTGTGCTCACAGGCGTCCAGCTTTGGTTTGGACAGGATATACTTTAGTGGATTATTATCCGTCCATACCTTACAACTGTGTCCCTGGAGTCAGTGACTAAGCTTGTCAGGAATGGCCCATTTCATGGCGAAAAACTTAAGCCTATGAGCTGGGTACTTAGACTGTGCATGGTTCAGTGACTTCCTAATGAATGCAATGGGTCTTGCTGTGCCACAGCCGTCCTCGACCTGTGAAAGCACAGCCCCCAATCCACTTGTAGACTCATCAACAGACAGAATGAAAGGTTTGGGAAAATCAGGGTGCGCAAGCAAAACTTGCTCTACCAGGGCACTTTTCAACGCTTCAAAAGCTTGTTTACACTCTGATGTCCAATCAGCAGGAATAATCTTGCACAGTACCTGACACCTCTTTTTGCCACGAGCTTTGCTTGGCTGTTTGCCACCAGAGAGAAGCTGAAAAAGCGGCTTCGCGATCACCGAGAAGTTCTCAATAAAGTGCTGATAGTATACCACCATGCCAAGGAAAGAACAAATCTTGTCAGGAGACGGCCTAATGCCATCGACCTCCATGATGTCATCCTTACTCATATCAGCATTGGTGTGCACTTTGTTTGGATCCGTGGAGATCCCTTCCCCAAGAAACAATGTGACCTAGAAATTTCACTGATCTCCGAAGAAACTTACATTTAGCTGGAGAGATCTTCAGGTTATGCTCCTGCAATTGTCTGAAAACAACCTCAAGCCTCTCCAAACTCTGCTGTTCTGATTTCCTGAAAACCAACAAATCATCTAGATAACAAAGGAGAGACATGAAATTCTGGTCACCCAAAATGGTAAGCATTATTTTCATGAAGGTAGCTGCATTATTACAAAGACCATGTGGCCAACAGTTGTACTCATGCAACCTGAGCGGCAAGACAAAGTATTGTATGTATTTCTTATGATCCTCATACAGCGGTACATTGTAATAGCCGGATGTCAAATCCATCACACTGAAGAAGGCATTGCCTCCTTGTGCAGCCAAGACATCTGCCTGATGAGGCAGAGGATTCGTGTCCTCAATTGTGCGGGCATTTAGCCAGCGGAAATCATTGCACTGTCTTGGATCACCGTTTTTCTTCCAACACAAAACCAATGGAGAATGGATAATATCCCTCACCTCCATTTCGTCCAGCGTCTCCCTCATCTTTTGGTAGTGAGCCGGTGAGAGCCTGCGATAAGGCAAGTGAAAGGGACGGTCATCAGTGAGCTGGATACGGTGACAAAAGCCAGTAGATTTCCCACAATCCAAATGGTGGTGGGAAAACACACCTTCATACTTCACAAGCAGATCAATCAATTTCTCCCTCCAAACTGGAGAGACCTCACAACCATCCACAGACAAGTCCTTGAGCCCAAGTCCCTGAGCCTGGCATTGCCACTCCCCACTCTGCCACTCACAGAACTCTGAGCTGACAAACTACCATGACTGCTACCACAGTAGGTGTAGCTGACTCTTTCTTGCACCACCTTAATTCTGTGTTGTGTTTTGCTTTGTTGAATGAAGCACTTGGACAGGGACTGGCGGTTCAGTTGATTTATTGCCTTAAATAAGAAAAAGCACCATTAGTATTGCACTTCAGTCAGAAGCATCTCGCTCATCTTGCATTTCTCTCTTCAACTCTGTGCCTCTATGCACAGTCTGTTTTATATTCAATATTCAAAATAAACATTCAACCTAAAGTGCATAAATGTAATAAAACATAAGGCAAAATATTAACACAGGAACAAAACTTCATGTATGGACAGCAGGACAGCTTTTAATCGCTTTAGCAACACGCACTGCTTTACTCCGGACCTGGGAAACCCTGCAGAAGCTGCACCCACATGAAATTGATAGCGCTAGCATGTTGCTAATCGCGCTAGCATAACTTATCAAAAAGTTACACAAAACAAAATTGAAATTACGAACTACGCATCAAAACGTGGTCAGAAGGTTCACTAACACTTTACTAAGCTATCTGGGTCACTGAAAAGGAGTTTATTCAACGAGAAACAGTTAAAAAATATGATTTTAGGAGAAAACGTGCATGACTCAGACTTACCAGCTCAGTGCCTCTATGCACAGTGAAGCTGGCCCGGAAGTGCAACACATAATAGTACCCCCATGAACAACAGGTATGCATAATGTAGAATCATAGTGGAACCATTTATAGACACGACTTTGGTGGAGTTCACTAAAATAAAAATAAACTGACCATCAAAGTACAAGCCCTAACCCTCTCAAGAAAGAAGATTCCATCAAAGCTGGACTTGCACTTTAATGTTAACCAGGTGGCCCTTTGTAAATGAGCTTGACAGACTGGGAGTCACGATAGACTGCAAGCTGTCATGGTCAAAACACCTGACCAGCATCTCCATCAGGGCAGGTCAGAAATTGAGAGCAGCAACCACTGAGGACCGAGTCACTGTTTAAAAGTTACAAGTCCACAATGTCATGGAATATGTCTTAGTTGGATGAGTACTCCACCTACTCACTGAAGCCTGCTTGATCCTGTTTTGACATCTAAAAGAAGGCCCTGAAAATAATTGGAGTGGACCAAGACACCGCCAGAACATCTCCAGCCTAGGACACGGACGACAGGTTGGCACTGTTACACTCCTGTCCAAAATGCACGCTCACCACTGCCCCACAGACCTCCGGGCCATGCTCCTTCCACCATACGTCAGACATTATACCACCTGCCTATGCACAGCCAGACCATGCTCTCACCTTCCCAGGCTCCAGAACACGCCTCCTGGACAGAAGTTTTTTATTCACTGCCATCCATGTATGGAATACTTTTTCAGGGCAAGTTATCCAACCCATTACAGACAATGATCTTCAGGCCTTCAAACGGAGAGTCCATGCACACTTCCTGACCACTCCCCTCATTGAGCTGCAGTGAACCATATGCCTCAGCTGATGTTCACATTTGTGACCAATTTTTAAAAAAAGAAAACCAAGAAAGAATTTATAAAAATTTTACCTATTATAACTGCTAGATACTAAATAAATTGTTAGATCAGAGTTAAACAGAGTTAAAGCTAATAGCTAGCTAACAACAAGCTAAGCTATGGCAACAGCTATAACAACAGCAATGCATCAACAGCAGAGATCCATGGTTTCAGCCTCAGTGTACAGAGGATATTCCTCTTCGTCTGGCAATCCTGAGAGCTCTATCTAAAGTTAGTCCTTGTAACCATTTGTCCCACAGTCTTTTCACGACACATTTTCCACTATTTGATCACCGAATGGCGTCTTTCGCCAGCTCTCTCAAAACACTGACAAGAGCATCAACCAATTCCTTTGGGAACTGCGCCCTCTGTCTACATGTCTGTCTTTCAAAAGCCACATTCTTCCGTAGTGTGAAATAGGCATCAAGGACGGCTTTTGTCCCGTAAATGTAGCTTTCCTTCTGGGAAGAGCAGTGAAAATCCTCTGAGTAGGTGCTACAAAGCAATGAATGTAGCTCTCCTTACTGCATCATCAGCTTCCACAGATTCGCTGGCTATTCCATGAACAATTTTGGCACTTCCAGGTTCAATGGATTAGGCAGGGTCAGAGCTGTGCTGCCATGGTCCTGATGCTAACAACTCGTGCAAACCTGTCTTAGGGTTAGGGTTTTAAAGCTGTGTTAGTTTCCCTCACATTACAGCCCGCCATCTGTGTTGCTTCTATGCTTTGCATCTGAGTTTGCTGCATTTCATTCCTTTAACTTGTCGCCATAAATGTAGTGTTGTCAAAGTAAAGAAGCTTTCGTTTTTCTGAACTTACTTTACTGTTCCTGTTCTCAGTTTGTCACAATCACATCTCCTAGTCAACTGTGCGTTGTCACAGTTATGTTTTCGCAATACATCTACTATATTAGACAATGTGCGACATAAACAAAATTTGTCACTAGTGTGAACAAGGAAGAGACTGAGGGAAAGAATCTGTGAATCATTCATTCATCGATATTCAATTGAGTTCGTGAAATCAAAAAATGAAAAAAAAGACATTTCATTATTTTTTTTAAAAAAACAACAACAATGTTTTCTGTTTGGACTTTTGATTTTATACACAGATCAAAAATAGAGCATTAAATAAATGGACTAATCAAATCAAATGAAATCAAATTTATTTATAAAGCACATTTAGAACAACAGCCGTTGACCAAAGTGCTGGACAATTTTCAACATAAAAGCAGCATAACATAAAAGCAACATAAAAGCACC
>JAPQLA010041914.1:0-11565 GCA_029822935.1 Naso vlamingii | reverse complement strand
TAAGGGTGGTGCTCCTGAGGCGATCTGATGTAAATTAGATCTTATTATTTAATACAATTAATAATTATCTATGATAACCATTAATTAATTCTGATAGCCAAAACATTAAGTTACATTAATGGTGCCCCCCGTGAGGCAGTGTAATGTAAAAATTAATGACACCCCCATAAGTTGCGTATTCCCAACAATGTCATACCCCCAACATACCATGGTGAAAAACAGAAAACTGATCTTACTGACCTTTGTTGTTTAACATTGCATTGGAACCATTAGCGATGGGTATCAGGGCACATCCAAACATCAAAGGCATTAAGTTAGGTGACACCGAGACCCATGTGACTCTCTACACTGATGATCTCCTTTTTAGTCGATCCGATCCAGCAGTCTCTATCCCCCACCTACTAGATTATATAAACTCCTTTGGGAACATATCTGGTTACACCATCAATTGGGTAAAGAGTGAGTTCGTGCCACTAGTAGGCCAGTTCACTGAAGACTTCCAAAAAAAATTGCCCTTTAGAATAGCAAAGGATTGTTTCACGTATCTGGGACTCAAATTAACCAAGAACCCAAAACACCTCCTAAAATGTAATTTTACAGAATTAACAGACAAACTTAAAGTAAATGTTGATTCCTGGAGGATACTTTCTTTATCCATGATTGGACAGGTTAATGCAATCAACATGGTGAGCTTACCCAGGTTTCTTTATCTTTTCCAAAACCTGCCCATCTACTTGAATGCATAATTTTTTAAGCAACTTGATTCTATTATATTGCCATTTATATGGGTATACAAATCTCATAGGATATCCAAGACTCATCTACGCAAACCTACTGAGAAGGGTGGCCTTGGTCTTCCTGTCCTTAAGCATTACTATTGGGCAGCTACTTTCATATTGGAGCAATTGTGTTGCAGAGCCTGAAAGTGGTCCTTCCTGGTTACGTCTAGAGGCTTTGCCGCCAAAAATTCTTCACTCTCTGCCCTTTTATTCAGCAGTACATGCTTGATGGATAAGTCAATTCAACAAAATTTTATTTCAAAAATTCCTTACAAATTTTAAATCAGATCAAAATGGCTCACCAGATTCAAAGTGTGTCTGCACATGCTCCTATCTGTCAAAATCATACATTCAAACCAGGGCTTTGTGATGGTGTGTTTGCGGTCTGGAGAGAAAAGGGTATCAGAATCTTTCAAGACCTGTACACTGATAGCCATCTTGCATCCTTCAGTCAATGAAGTACTAGGTTCAGTCTCCCCACCTCACATTTTTTTAGATACCTCAAAGTCAGGCATTATATCAGGCAAAAGTTCCCTAATTTTGAATACACTCCCACCACCTACCCCTTTTTTTGAAAATCTTTTGCTCCCTCCAGACTCCAGACAGTTGGTTTCAAAATTTATGAACTGCTTTACTGTTTTGTCCTCTTCAGATCACATCAGGGAGGCATGGGCCAGAGATTTGAACTCTGAGATACTGGTGGAATTGTGGGAGGAGTCAATGTCTCGGATCCACTCTCCTCTAGATTCACATTGCAGGTTAATTCAATATAAAGTGATTCACAGACTACAATACTCAAAAACTAAGCTGAACTGGATCTTCCCATCTGTGTCTTCTAAGTGTAATGGGTGTCAGTCTGCGGATGGCTCGCTGGCACATCTTTTCTGGTTTTTCCCTACATTATATAACTATTGGAATCTTGCAATCTTTGAGTGGCTATCGAAGGCCTTGTGGCATTCAGCCCAGCCGAGACCTGGCCATCTTTGGAGGCTCAACAGAGACTCTTGAGCTGCCATGAGATACACAAAATGCCCTGCACTTGGGAATGGTGGTTGCTAAAAAATTAATCCTTTTAACCTGGAAATCCACCACTCCACCCTGCTTTAAACGCTGGCTCATAGACATGCTGTCCATCATACAACTGGAAAAGTTGCATCTTCACAAATCCAATATGAGGAACAGATTTAACTGACTCTGGGGACCTTTCTTGGCATATTGTCAAACCACTTACCACCCACAGGCTCGCTGGCCAGCCTAAACACAATAATTGATGCTGTGATTAATTTCACCACTGAGGGATCTCTAACGCATTCCTGGGATATTGTCATTGAAACAACTCTTTTGAATGTCAGCTCATATGATACGACAAAATGTTTGGCAGCCGTTCTGTTCTCTTTTTTTTTTAAATTTTATTTTTATTTTTTTCTCTCTTCTTCTCTTGTTCTTATATTCTTGTTTGTCTGTTCAGTTTGTTTTGTCATTACAAAAGTGAAAACTTCAAATGAAGTATTTAAAAAACAAAACAAAAAAAACAATCTCTCCTCTAGTCTGGGTGTCCTTTCTAACAATGACTGTAAAGAGGCCTGAGACGTAGGTGTCATTTCTGATTCAGTGCTCTCTTTTGATGCACAGTTGACCAAAGTGCTGCAGTCCTGCTTTTCTCAACTGAGACAGCTAACCAGAATCAAATCATTCCTATTTCAGCTGACTTAAAAAAGATTTTCCATGCCTTCATCACTTCCAGACTGGACTATTGCAATGCACTTTATTCTGGTATCAGCAAGTGAGACATCCAAAGACTGCAACTGATACAACACGCTGCTGCCAGGCTTTTAACAGGTACTAAGAGAAGCGATCACATAATACCAATCCTTGCTGCCCTTCACTGGTTACCTGTGAGCCTTAGAATTGATTTTAAGATTTTATTGCTTGTTTTTAAAGCCACGAATGGTCAGGCTCCTGCCTATATCTGTGATCTGCTAACCCCCTGTGAGCCTGACCACTGCCTGAGATCCTCAAGTAGGGCCCCTCTAATGGTTCCAAAAACTCGTCTGGTCACTAAAGGTGACTGTACCTTTGCTGCCCAGGCCCCTCAGCTGTGGAACTCCCTGCCTGGAAATCTCAGGCAGGCAAACTCAGTGTCTTCTTTTAAATCTCTTCTTAAGACTCACTTTTATCGTTTGGCTTTTTCTTAATCTGATGTTATGTTTTAACTTTTTTATTTAATTGATTTTGTATTTTATTGATTTTGTATTTTATTCGTCTCAACTATTTTTATTGTTAAGCACTTTGTAACTCTGTTTTGAAAGGTGCTTCATAAATAAAATTATTATTATTATGAATATACAAGATACAGATGGAAATCCAAGTGAGTATTTGACTGAACATTATGTACCAATAATACACTTGAGTCCACCCACTTTTGCTGAGGTAAAGGAAGTTGTCATTGACCTTAAGAGCTCAGCAGCTGTTCATGACGAAATTAGTATTATTTTGTTGAAAGAAATTATTGATTTAATTGTTGCACCACTTACATACATACAGTATGTTCCAAATCTATGGAACATGTAGTAGTCCCCAAAAACATGAAAACTGCCAAAGTCAAACTTCTATTTAAATCAGGTGATGCTAGCAACTTCACAAACTATCAGCCTATATCAATTCTGCCCTGTTTTTCAAAAATACTAGAAAAATTGGTTTACAAACAAATTCTTAATCATTTGCACAATAAAAATATCCTTTATGAAAATCAATTTGGATTTCGTAAGAAGCATTCCACTGCCGTAGCTTTATTACAACTGGTAAACAAAATTTCCACATCAACAACAATGAATTCACACAAGATATTCTTATTGATTTATTAAAAGACTTTGATACCATCAATCATGACATTCTGATCTCTAAGTCACAATTTTATGGTTTCCAGGATTGAACCTTGAGCTGGTTTAAAAGCTACATATATGATAGAGAACAGCACATGCTTATTAATGGCACAACTTCCAACAGAGCAAAGATAACTTGTGGTGTGCCACAAGGTTCAATCCTGGATCCCTTGCTTTTTAACCCTTTACATTAATGACTTTCTACACATCTCTTCAACTTTTTTTCCCATATTATTTGCCAATGATACTACCTTGCTTTTCACACATAAAAATTTCAGTTCACTAATCTGAGATGCAAATTCAGCAATGGTAGTAGTGAATAAGTGGTTCTGTTTAAACAAGCTTCAGTTAAATATCATTAAATCTGATTTCATTCTGTTTGAGTTACTTGCCTCTGCTCAGCAATTATTTCTTAAGTGTCTATGTCTTATTGAATATTTCTTTTAAATGTGATATATATATATATATATATAAAGGCTGTCAAAGTTAACGCGTTATTGTTCCTACACAACAGAACTTGTTCTTCTTATCACCAAATGAGGCTGCTCTCTCTCTGACAGCTGATTTTTAAATACCATACCATATTGCTGTTATTTCAAGAAAAAAAGAAAAAGATGCGATTAATCGCGATTAACTCAGGAAATTTTGAGATTAATTGCGATTAAAAATTTTAATCATTTGACAGCCCTAATATATATATATATATACATATATGTGTATATATATGTGGAAGTGCCCATCTCCTCCAGCTGACACCTGTCTCCTAACTTCACTACAAAGCCTGGCCTTGTTTTCTCCTTTATGCACAGATACAATGTCTGGCACACATAGTGACAACAAGGAACTACTGGAAAAAGCAAACAAAAAGATCACTGACCTGAAAGAAGGCATCTGCCAACTGTCAGATGAACTCCAGAAGAAAGTCTGTTAAATCCAGATTCGTGACTTGTTTCCCTCGGCTGTCTAGCTTTATAATAGAAGAGCAGTCAAAACTTGCAGCTCCGATGAATGCGCCTCTCCCAGACACACTTGTGTGGGATCCAGCAGCCTGCTCGCGTCCCTCCTGCTCAACCCTGAATCATGAGTCTACCTGGGATGAGGTGGTGGCTCAGGGCCGCAAGAGTAGGGAATTTTCTCCCCCGCGCCTGGCTCTCTCTAACCAATTTGCTGTCCTGGCAGATGGCGGCCCGGCTCCTCCAGCCTCCCCCTCTCAACTGGTGGCAGCTGCCGTTGACTGCCCCCAGGTGGACGCAAATGTCACTGATAAACATCGTTCCTCTTCTCAGCGTTCCTCCTCCCGTACCTCAACCTCCTCCTTGCGGCTGAAACTTCTGAAAGATGCTGTGCCCCTGCGATCTGGTGAGGTACCATGTCCCGATCAGGTGGTGTCTTCCCCATCTAGCCCTGACACTGCTGACCTGCCTTGCCCGCATCACTTGCCGGTCCAGACTGACAGGGTGGACGCTGCTCCTAATGGCCGTGTTCCCTCCTGTACTCCGCCACCGCGCCCTCTGTTTCCCCCCACCACTTTGATAGTGGGTGACAGTATTAATAGAAATATTTGCTTTTTCAACACCAACACTCACTGTTACCCTGTTTCTCAAGTAATGGACATACTTGAGAAACTTCAAGGGTTGCTGAGGTCCCTTTCACCCTCAATAACACAGTTGATAGTCTGTGTGGGAAGTAATGACACAGCACGTCGCCAATCCAAACAAACTAAAAGAGACTTTAACATCCTCTTCAATCTTCTACAAAGTTGTGGTCTGTTAGTCTGGATTAGCAGTCCCCTGCCTGTGTTGTCTCACAGTGCTGAACGCTTCAGCAGGGTCCTGGCTCCAAATACCTGGCTTCAGTTCGCTTGCAGTGAAACCAACTTCTGCTTCATCGACAACTTCAATTTATTTTGGAACCACCCTTCTTTTTTCTGGTCAGATGGAGTTCACTCTAACAAGCTGGGCAGCTCAGTGTTTGATAGACTTCTGCCTACATTGCATACTGTTCTCTCTTCTTCTACATCCTTTCACTGTAATGACTCTTACATACAGACTCTTACAAGAGCGGAAACCGAAAATGAAATCTGTACTTCCTCCACGCCCCCACCTTCCCCCTCGGTCTTTGCTCAGGGGACACCCAAGGAAAATAGGTTGAATAATCAGTACTCAAGATGTTCTGTTACGACCAAGGCTGTGAAATCTGCACAAGCTGTGAACAATCATGGTATTCACGTAGAAAATCTAATACAAATCAAACCTCTGGCATTCAAGCACAATTCCACCACCCCCACTTGCTGTCTCAAAATGGCACTTCTAAATGTGAGATCTTTGGTTAGTAAAACATTTCTTGTCAACAACCTGATACATGAAAATAAACTGGACAGTATCCCTCTCACTGAGACATGGCTTGATGCCACAGGTAGCAAAGAGATGATTGAAACTGCACCTCCTGACTTTACATTTACACACTGCACAAAATATAACAGGAAAGGTGGGGGAGTTGCTATACCATAAACTGTCAGATTATATGGCTTGGTGAATTTTCAACTTTTGAATACTTAGCTGTGGTTGTTAAAGTTGTTATTCCTACAATTTTACTCACCATATATCACCCCCCTAAACTAAGGAAAGGATTTATTGATGAGTTTGCTAACTAATGTTAAAAATATCCATAGAATATGGCTGCATTGTCATTTCTGGTGATTTTAATATACATATTGATAATCCCACCAATCCAGACACAAAAGAGTTTCTTAACGTTCTTGATACATTTGAATTCACACAGCCTGTTGCTGGAACCACATATAAGCAAGGACACAACCTTAATCTGATTATGTCCAAAGGCCTCAATGTAAAAAAAACAATTACAGACATCTTGGATGTTGCAATCTCAGACCATTTTTGCATCCTCTTTAACATGACCAGCACTCACAGACATGAAAATGTGGAAAAAATTGTAAATTAACGCTTTATTATGGAAAATACACCAGATATGTTTATCCAGGAATACATTATTTGTAACCTGCCCATCATGTCATCATGTGAAGAAATGATGAACAATTTCAACTATACTGTAGGTCACGTCATCGACAGTATTGCTCCTATCAAAACTAAAGTATATCACAGAAAACCAAAGGCTCCTTGGAGAAATGGGGAAGTAGTGAGGATGCTAAAAAGATCTTGTAGAAAAGTTGAATGTAAATGGCAGAAAAGCAAACTTCAGATGTATTATGAAATTTACAAATGTAGCCTACACTTACCTCCTACAATACAGAAATTAAACTTTCAAGACATTAATATATTTCAAAAATGATAAAAGACAATAAAAATAATCCTCGGTACTTGTTTTCCACCATTGATAAACTGGCTAATCCTACTAGATCAATCTCTAACAAATTCCTCTCTCCAAATAAATGTAATGAATTTGCTATTTACTTCAAAGAGAAAATCTCCAGTATCAGATCCAACATTTCACAGTCACATTAAGCCACTTCTGATCCTTCAGGCTCCTTCAGTTGTAAAAATGTCCAAGCAAACATATGTAATTTCAAACCTGTTACAATAAGCGATCTTGAGGAGGTGATCAAACATCTGAAATCTTCTACCTGTTCTCTTGACCCCATACCTACAAAACTGTTTAAATGAGTCTCTCCTTGCATGTTACATGATCTTCTTCATATTATTAATGCTTCCCTTCAGTCTGGTGCTTTCTCCAGTTCTTTGAAATATGTCTCATGTCATTCATACCATTCTGAGGAATATATTCTTCAGAAGAATATAATATATTCTTCGGAATATAATATTCTTCAGAAGAATATAATATAGAAGAATATAATATAATAGTCTTCAGCTTCTCCAGAGGGTCGCCACCTTATCGTGGTGGAGAAATTTGCATGTACCCAAGATCCCAAGAGCGATGTTGTTAGGAGTCTAGCTCCTGTTAGGGTCACCCATGGTGTTAAGGTCAAGGGGGAGGTACCCGACAAAGTGTGACCCAAGAAAGACCTCAACAGCGGAGCAGGCGGAGGATGGTGTCCAACAATTAGGGGATGGCTACAATAGCTGTGAAGGTGGAGGAAGGCTGCAGCAGAGGGGAACCTCCAACTGTCATGGATACCGTGCCGTTCGGCGTTGGTCTCTCTCAGTCAAGGACCATGTTAAAAGTCTCCCCACGTTAAAAGAAGTCATGCACAGGCAGCCACCTGTAGGTGGAAAATCTGCACTGCACACCCCATTCAAGCCCTGTGGTGATCAGCAAGTGGCAACAGGAGCAGGATTGAGAAGTCTGGAAGCTCCTGGTCACAAACTGGTACACAGGCGGTGGGTGAAGTTCGAGTCATGTACTCTCAGTTTGAGACAAGAGAGTCCTTCAGCACCTTCACCCATGACTGAGCAGCACTTTTCAGGGTCCACACTGCTCACCCCAGTAGGGGAGGGAGCTAGAGGTCTCCTAAAAATTGTCTGCCTTACCAACTTCCTGGCTGGATTACCGCGTCCAGTGGGATCTCCTCCATTGGGGTCTGAAATATGACTGGTACAGATGGATGTTGGACAGACCATCTGATCAACTATGGCCATTAGACTAATGCCCAAAATAAGAGGGAAGAAAAAGCAACACCGCCCCTGCCTCAACATCAGGAACCTGGAAATGCCTGAGACACAGGAGCTCCTCAAAGCTGCAATACATGACAACCTGCCTCCAGAGTACCCTGAAGATGTTGAGGCACACTGGAGTTCAATGAAGACCATTATCCTGAACACCAGCCAAAAAGTCCCTGGTTTAAAAACTATGAGAAACCAGCACTGGTTTGATGAAACGGATGCAGAAATTGAACAGCTTATTTCCAAAAATGACAGGTCTTTTGTGCCTGGCAGAAGGACATCACTTGCTAAGCCATGAGGGAGGCTCGCTCTAGAGCCAAAGCCTTTGTCCAATGCCAGGTAAGGGAGCTTAAAAACAAATGGTGGTCAGAGAAAGCCAGTGAAATTCAAAAACACACACACAAGGGGTTTTTTCAGTGCAACCAAAGCTGTACGTGGACTCAGCCACTGCGGATCAACCCTCCTCTGATCCAAGGATAGACAAAAGCTCCTGAAAACAGATGATGAGATCAAGACCTTCCAGAGAGAATACTTTGAGGAGCTATTAAACCAAAGAACAACGGCTGACAAGGAGGTCTGTGACAGAATCCCACAGTATCCCATGAGGGAGAGTGATCCACCAGGCCTGTTGGAGGTTCATGATGCCATCTCAATGTTGCGAAACAACAAAGCTGTCGGTCCTGATGGGATTCCAGCCAAAATCGTGAAGGGCAGTGGGGATAACCTCCTTCAGCATATACATGCCCTCATCATTAAGATCTGAGACAAAGAGGCAATACCCACAGACCTCAGAGATGCACTCATTGTCATCCTGTTTAAACAGGGGGACAAGGCAGAGTGTGGAAACTTTCCACAACTGGGAGGTTATTGCCCACATTTTCTTCAAGAGGCTCCATCTGATATCCGAAGAAATCCTCCCTGATTCTGAGTGCGGTTTCTGTCCTGCCCGTGGTACAGCTGACATGATCTTCACAGCCCAACAGTTACAAGTAAAATGCAAAGAACAAAAACAACTACTGTACATGGCGTTCACCAATCTAATCAAGGCTTTCAACTCTGTGAACCACCAGGCATCATCAGGATTATGAGGCTCCTACACGACAACATGTCTACTAGTCCTCTGCAATGGCTGTGAGACCAAATCCAAATCTTAAAGGCAGAAACTGGCATTAAACAAGGATGCATCATTGACCCACCCTGTTTTCAGTCTTCATCTGAGCCATTCTCCACCTAATTGGTCACAGCCTACCCTCCGGGAGTCCAGATCATCTATAGAACAGATGGCAAGCTGTTCAACCTAAACCATTTCAAGGCCAAGTCCAAGTTCTTTTACACATCCGTCGTGGAGCTGCTATATGCAGATGACATCGCCATTGTCACCCACAAAGAAGAAAATCTTCAGTGCATACTTGATATGTTCACCAGGCCGCACAAGCTTCCTGGCTTGGCCATAAATGTGAAAAAGACCAAGGTTCTCCATCAGCCCCCACTGGACTCCTCCATAACCCCACCAACAATAACAATCGATGACGTAGTCCTTGAAAATGTGGACCAGTTCCCCTACCCAGGAAGTCACCTCTTTGTAATGATATTGATGGGCTAGTACAGCTTTCATACTGGTAGGAGGACAGATTAAAGATGGCTGAATAACTGAACAGGTGTATGAGCAATCTCTCTAGCTATATAGTCAACACATAACATGGTGTCAGAGTGAGACTATAGCCTCCAGCGGAAAATAAAATGGATTCGCTGAGATCTCCGCTGACATTGAGTCTTGACCGGAATATTGTGGAAAACTGGAGAGCTATGGCAGGAAGAGTGGGTCAAACGCGATGACGTAATGAAAGCACAAATGACCGGGAGAGCATGATAGACTGTTTGTACTGTGGGCAAATGCACGCTAGGAGAAGATGCCCTGCCTATGGAAAGACATGCACAAAGTGCAAGAAAGCAAATCACTTTGTTAAGGTATGTAAAAGCACAAACATAAATGAGATACAGGAAGAAAGTGACTCAGATGACAGCATAAGTCTAAAATTGTATGCTGTCACAGGCACCACGGGGGAAGATGCATGGCATGTGGAATCAGATATAATAGGGACGCATGTGAAATTTAAATTAGACACAGCAGCACAGGCAAATGTAATCCCTAAAAGACTAGCCAGGAAAATAAAGAAGTCTTACCCATTCCACATTGGAAACTCAAAGAAGGGTCTCACCGAATATGGAGGAGATAGGATACTAGTAGCAGGCAAATGCAGCCTGCATGCAAGCTGAGAGGAAAGATGTACACATGTGACTTTTCAATCGTAGATGTACCAAATGCAGAACCTTTATTAGGTCTGAAGGACTGTGTGAAAATGAATCTGATAAAACTGGTCAGGAGTGTGGGGGTGACAGAGAACAGCCATACACATCTAGAGAAATATAAAGATGTATTTACTGGCCTGGGATGTCTCAAAGAATCTTACCACATACAACTCAAAAAGGATGCTATCCCTGTCATATGTCCCCCACCTGTGTCACTCAAAGATAAACTCAAAAACGAACTACAGCGCATGGAAGACATGGGAGTTATTGCCAAAGTAAATAAACCAGGAGTGGGTGAATTCCATGCTAACAGTGGAGAAATCCAATGGCAGTCTACGCACATGCTTGGAACCAAAAGAGCTCAACTCTGCTATACAGAGACAACACTTCCAAATACTGACCACAGAGGAAATCATGAGCAAGCTGGCGGGGGTCACACATTTCAGCACACTGGATGCCAGTTGTGGATACTGGCAAATACAGCTCACAGAGGACTCATCATATCTAACCACCTTCAACACGCCATTTGGAAGGCATAGATATCGGCGCTTACCGTTTTGGATAAACAGTGCACAGGAAGTGTTCCACAAGAGAATAGCGCAGATGTTTGAGGACGCTGAAGCAGTGTTAATTTTGTTGACGAAAGATTTTCGTCATAGTCATCGTCAACGACCTTTTTTTTCTGACTAAAACGAGACGATAACTAAATAAAAATCCATTCACAAGGCCTAAGACGATGACGAAGTGTACTGACATTTTCGTCAACGAATAAAAACTAGACGTAAATGTCTGCCATAGACATGATCCAATCAGAGCTCATTTTGTTTGTGGAAGGAAATGACGATTCAGAAAGAGGCGGGAGGAGTTGGGAGAGAGAACCAATCAGAGTGACGTGGTGAGGATGTTTGAGACCGAGCCTGGCAAAGGCGAAATGTCCTCGCGCTCCTCGTCGTGCTCAACTGAAAATGTCAGCGACAGCAGGGAGGAAGAGACGTC
>JAPQLA010041874.1:0-11567 GCA_029822935.1 Naso vlamingii | reverse complement strand
TCAGCCTTTGTGATTTCCAATTCTTCTGTCTTTTGTTGAATATCTTGTTTATCTTGTTCTAACTTTTGAACTTGTTTTTGTTGCATGTTCTTTAGAGCCTTAAATATTATTTCCTTCTGTTTTTTAATCTTTATCCTGATATGTTCTGTTTCCTCTCTTGGCTGGTGTATAAGTTTTACCTGGGCCCCCATTTGCTGTTTTAAATCTTTTATCTTTAATTTTAAATCTTCAGTGTGTTTTACCCTGAGATTATATTTCTTAATACATGTCTCTATTAGCTCCCTGTGCCTGTAAATTTGATTTGGTACGTTTGTGAAAGCTGACACCCTTTGGTCTGTTGTTTCATTCTTGCTGTTGACATTTTCTTTTTGCAGCTTAAGTTTCTTGATCTCTAGTTCATCCCTCTCTATGATGATCCTCTCTAGTTGTTGGTCAAGCTCTTTCGTTCGCTTCTGTGTATTCCTCTTGAAGTAAACTTTTTCTCTTTTGACCTCAGCCCACATATTCTTAACTTTCTGTTCTTGTTGAATTCTTTTTTGAATAATTTGTTGATTTTCTCTTTTCTTGATGTTCAACTCAGACTGTAACACTTCCATCTCTCTTCTTTCACTTTTAATGTTCTCTAGCCTGATTCCAAGCTCCTGGCTTTGTTTCTGGATATCTTCCCATATGTGGGTCATTTCATCCCTCTCTGTTTTTGCTTGAATTGTCATGTTTTCAAAGTCTGTCTTTATCAGAGATTTTATTCTGCTCATGTTGTCTCTGAACTTCATGTTCTCGGCTTTTAATGCTCTAAGGTCTGCCATTTGTTTTGCTAAATGTACATTTACATTTTCTAAATTCACCATTGTCACGCTGATTATTTTCAAATGTGTATGAAATTTTTGTGTGATGTTTTGAAGGTCAGTAATCGAATTGATGACTTTTGGGCTTTGGTATAACATTTCAGCCCTCCTTCTGAAGCATTTCACCTCTTGCTTTTCATGTTTTTGTTTTTCTTGCAGAATATATACTTGGGCAAGATTCTTCTTGTCTTTGATACTCTGCTTTTTATTAGCCACTACGTCCTTCTGTTGATGTAGTTTTATCTGCACAATTTCTAGCTCATCCCTCTCTTTCTTGATTTTCTCTAGTCTTTGGTCTAAGTTTCTCAATCTCTTTTGGGTTTCTCTCCTCAGTACGTCTTTTTCTCTTCTTATTTCATTCCATATATTTTCATTCTCCTCCTTTTTTCTGATGCTTTTTCTAAATATTTGTTTGCACTCTTTTTTCTTTGTCTCAAGCTCTGACTTCAGCAACTCAATTTCCCTCATTTCCTTTTTGGTTGCGTGCATTCTGGCATCAAGCTCTAGTTTCTGTCTTTCCATACTCTCCCTTAAAAGTTTCATCCCATCTATTTTTGACTCAGCTTGTTGCCTTGCTATTCTCACATTCTCCCTCTCTACTTGAATTTGTTGTTTCAGCATCACAATCTCTTCTCTCCCAGTCATCTGTTTCACTTGCTCACTTAATGTATTTTTCAATTGTTTAATTTCATAGTTTTTCTTATCCAAATTGTCCATAATCAGTTTTATGTACTCCTCCAGTTTTTTGTTGTTCAGTCTTTGACTACCTGTTTCATTTTCCATTTTATGCATTTCTTTGCACATGCTGTTTTTTGTCATTTTGTCTCTTTCTGCATTTGTTTCAGTTCTGACACATTTCCTTATGTGTCCTTTGGTGTTCTTTTGCTGCTTGATTTCTGCCTTATATTTTGCAAGGTCAGCTCTCTCCCGTAATATTAAAAGATAGTTGTTTTCCAGTTCTTGTTTTGTGATTTCACTTTTGCAGTTCAGGTCTTCCAAAACTCTCAGTTTTACTTTGGTATCCTTCATTAAAATCTCTATTTCTTCAACTTTCTTTCCAGTCTCTGCAGCCGTTTTCTCCATGGTGCTCGTAACTTTAGCCATATTCTCCAGCTTCTGCTCAGTCACTTTAGTTTGTCTTTGCTTTTTTATTTTCAAAATACTTAATTCATCTCTCTCCCTCTGAGTTTTCTTTAACCTCTGATCCAGTTCTCTTCTCTTTTTTTTCGCAGCAGTTTTGACCATTTTTAAAAGTTCTTGAAATTGTTTCATGTCTTCCAGCAGTCCTTTAATTTTACTCTCTTCATCCTTATGATCCCTCTTCAGGATACTTTCTTCAGTTTGATTTTTAAGGTCTGTTTTTATTAATCTTATGATTTTGTTTGTTCTATAAATCTCTGCCCAAAGTCTTTGTGTATCAGCATTCCCTGTGTCCCTCTTATAACAACCTCCATCCATTTCTTTAGTGTGTTTCTGTAGAAGTTCCTTTAACTCCTTACTTTGTTTTTTCTTCTCAGTATCAAAATTCATCAAGCCAGACTCATCAGTTACTTGTTTCACCACATGACCACTCTCCTCTGTTTGAACTTGCATTTCATTTTTAATTATTTCCTTTTTTAAAACATTGGTGTTTACCTTCAAAATATTTTCATGTGTGGGTCCTTTCAGGAGACCAATTACTCCTTCCTTCACATTTTCAGGTAACCTGAATGTATTTAACAACCCAGTTTTAGTCTCTTGTCTAAGACTCTGCAGTTGATTTATTTCCATAATGAGCTTTTGAATCTCTTGATTTTTTCCCTTCATGTTCTTCATAGCACTCATTATTTGCTCCCTTATTTCCTTCTCTCTGTCCTTGAGTTTAGATATTTGATTTTCTACTTCTAGCTTTTCTCTTACATGTATTGTTAATTCTGTTTGACCATTATCTAATGTCTCATCATGAAATTTGGTCTGTACATAAACATTCTGTTTTTCCTTAATATCCACTGCAAAAACATTGTATTGTTGTCTCTGTTTGTTCTTTGAATGCATATACTCCTGTTCTTTTATTTCCTCGCTTTGATGCTCGTCTTTCGCATCAGATTGAATCAGATTATATTCTTGCAAAGACAAGGTATCTTTTGTTATTTTGCTCTTTGCTCCTCCTTCTGCTACAACCTCAGCTATTTGGTTTTTGATGGCATCTCTGTGTGTTTGTTCCTGTAGTTGTTGAAGTTTTGATGTATTCGGTGAAAAAGTACTTTTGATTGTAGTTTCTCTCAGTATCCATTTGCTGAGCCAAGCTTTCATGGAAGTCAGCTCATCCTTCACAAAAAAAGAAATAACTGTCATTATTTTTCTAAGTGCCATGTTATGCTCAATTTAAGTAAACTATCAGTTCCAAAGAACTTTTCTTGTTTAATGACACAATTTCATTGTCACAATTTCACAAAATAACTTTTTTAGCATAACTCAAACATGTTACCATCTAGTTCACCACTACTTCTGATCAAAACAAATATGATTCCTATGATTCTAGGATGTATAAATCATAAAATATCAAAATCAATAAAATCACTATGTGTTCCAGGCAACAATGATGGAGAATTTATTTGATTCAAGTAATGCAGTAATAGAAAACCGTTTTCCATTCTACAACAAGTAAAAGTTTGCTGTGAGACAATACTAACAAATGTATGTATTATTTAAAGCTGGGGTAAGCAATAACTGGCTAGCCATAGCATGAGACTCAAGCATGAGAAACCAGAGGCCAGATCCACAAAGAATGGATTGCATAAGTTGCATAGAATTAGCATGCACAATCTGCCCTGTTTTAGCACCCATATCCACAAAAGAATTTGCATTAGTCATATGCCGACACTAACTTGACCACAAAGTTTGACAGCTGAGTGCAATTTGCCCTCCTTTTGCATTAACTCGAGTAAGCGGATCCTTTCCCAGTGTTCAGTCTTTTCTACATATTTCAGAACACATAATGGACGCTGCAGAGAGAGCACAAAATTTTGTTGACTGTTGACTGTGTGTTGTAGCTGGCTCCAGCACCTTCTCAAAGCAGCTGACACTGTACACGTGTCTCCGAATTTTTTTTTTTTTTTAAAAAAAGGTTGTGCACTTTATGCTGTGGTTGCTTCATTAAGAGGATCGACCAGGATTTCATGGTTATTAGTGTTCTTTATTCTGCTTCACATCCTCACACTGATCCCAGGTTTGTACGTTAAATTGTTTGTAATACAGGCAGGACTTATGAATGAATCCTAAACTCCATCAGAGACAGTGGTGTAGCCAGATAAAATAATAGTTCTTTTCATAATTAATAGCTTTTCATCTGTTTTTTATTTTTATTTATTTATTTATTTATTAAAATACCGGGACATGCTCCCGGTTCTTGGCAAAAAAAAAAAAACCTCGAAGAGACATATAACGTGAGTTTTTCCATCTCTTCTTACTTCTCTCCCTCCCTCTCTGTGTGTCTAGGATATGTGAAATCAGGTCATCAGAAATCAAGTGAAAATATTCAAGTAAACACAGTGTGAGTATAGTTTGTATCTCTAAAATTATTCCCACTAATAACAATAAAGTGATAAAGCCTAATTGATCTCCAGTCCCGTGATCCGGGGTGGGATCAGGGGACTGGTCTTTACAGATCAGTCACTGACAGCTGGAGAAACTTTGTGGCTTTATTAGATCCAGAAATTTCAAAATCCAGTATAAGCCCTAGTCCACTTGATTCCTCCTCTTACTGTCGTTTTTTACCGTAATATCACTCAACATCAATTCAACATCATTCAAGTTCACTAGCTACGAAAGGAAAGAGAAAGGGAGAGAGAGAAATTCGGCCGATTTAATACACAGGTCTCACTGGTGTTAAATAGCACCGCTGTAACTGCCTCTGGCAATGAGCACTGGTCTTTGTGAATTAGGTGGTATTTGCGACAAGGCTTATTTGCGTAGGAAGAGGGCAATTTTGCTTCAAATTTATGAATATTCCTTAATTTACATGCATGCAAATGGGACAAGCACAGCTAGGAGTGGTAGTGCAGTTTGCGTGCATTTCACCCTTTGCGCGTGCTTTATGGATTACACGTTGTTGTTTTTTTCTCTCTCTCTCATTTGCACAGGTTTAGCAGTCACAGAAGCAGTGCAATCCTTTGGTGGATCTGGCCCCAGGTCTGCTGCTTCCTCTCCTCCCTGTTTATGCTCTGTAGCTCCTACAAACTACTCTTCACCTTGCTTGCATTTTTGCTATGTTGCTTTGCCGTGAATGCAGTTGTTGCTGAAGCTGTAAAAAAGCAACTTTTCTTCCTTAGTTGGCATTCATTAGCTGACAGAACGTGAACATGCATCTACACACACTCTCTAAAATGACCCGTGATTGGCTAAAACTTGCCAAGAGCCAAGGAGAGATGCAGAAGTCTAGTGTTCTCTCAGACCACCTGAAATACAATATGCTTAATATATGTACAGAATTTTTGCAAAATAACACTAAAGGTAAATTGCCCACCTCAGCTTTAGGTGACTGAATGAATGCTTTTCCTGCAGATCCATTTTGTATATGTATAAAAACAAACATTATGTATGGTACTGAACATCATTTAAACTTTTTACTTATTATCATCTGACATTACATTAAACCAATTCCAAGCAGGATAAATGGCTTAATTTTCAGATGAATAGGTCTGGACTTTTGTTAAATGGACTATGTTGGTGGCACCAAACAAAACAAAACAAAAACAAAGTGACTTTTTTTAAAAAACGCAGCTCAATGTTCCCTTCCATTATCCTCAAGACTTCATGATTGGGGTTAGGAACTACGTCAATCTGTTACTTTTCTGCGGGTTTAGATAAGAAAATATAATGATGACTCTGGTTTATTATGCACCCCAGGACAATGCCTAGACCATGAACAGCTAAGAAGAAAGCACCATTATTTGTTTTATCAAATACACTTTTACTTTTCAGGTGGACAAAGCCTATTACTGACTCAAGACTAAAAAGACAACAAATTTAAAATAAAACAACAACAACAACAACAACTTACCATGTGTGTTTTGACTTCTTCATTGTTCTCCTCTATTTTCCTTTGGGCCCTGAGCATTTCCTCTTTGGTGTTGGTAATCTCTACAGCAGCTTTTTCAATGTTAGTTTTTATCTGATCCGCCATCAGAATTGTAATCCTTATGTCTTTTTTTTTTTTTTCAACCTGTTCTTTTTGTTGTTGTATCCTTATCTTCAACATTTCCAGCCCATCCCTCTCTTTGATGGTCCTCTCAAGCTTTTGATCCAACATCCATCTCTCTTTTTTTGCTTGAAAATTAATCCATTTGCTTTGGCTTTTTTCAGTTGCAATATCTTTCCTGCTTTGCTCTATACCTTCTTTTACCCCGTGTACCATCTTTCTAATTTCCTCTACTTCAAGAATCACGCTCGTAAGGTCATTATCCTCTTTGTTTTGAGCCTTTGTTTCCATGATGGCTTCCCCAAACTGATATTTTTTAAGTGGTATTGCTTCTCTTATTCTGTCAACCTGCTGACATTTTAACTTCTGGTTATCAGGTCTGTTCTCTATTTTCACCTCCAGCAGCTGCTGTGATCCCTGTTCATCAGTCTCATCTGGTCTTTCCTCCAGGTCTTTTTTAGCATGTTTAATTCCATCCTTAAACATGCTAATATCTTCTTTTTTACCCCCACCTTTGCTCATTTTTACAAGGTCATTTTTTATTTCACTTTCCGTTTTCATCAGCTTTATGTGTTTTATCTTCTCCTTCATTAATTCTAACTTGTCATCTAACTCCTGTTTTTGCCTTTCAGTATTCTCCCTCATAAACTTGATTGCATCCATTTCAGCTTTAGCTAGGTGCCTGTCTCTCTCGATGTTTTCCCTTTGCGTCTGTAATTTAGCTTTGCTTCTTTCTATTTCAGCTCTTTCAGACTGGACCTGTGCCAGCTTGCTCCCTATGTCTTGTCTTTGCCTCTGAATAACACCTGTCATCTCTGTTTTCCACTGTCTCATTTTCTGGCTTATATCTATGACTTGTCTTTGTTTTTGAGAATCAGATTTTGTGTTTTCCATTCGATCAATCTCTGGCATTAGCTTCTGCTTCTCACTCAAAGTCACTTTGATTTGTTGCTCATTATCTTCTAGCAAATTCCAGAGTTTCTCCATCTCTTTCAGGAATCTGCTAAGTTTCATCTTTACAGTATCAAATGTATTTTTATCTTTTCTGCTTTGCATCTCTGGGACTGTAATTTTCTGTGTTTGAACAACTCTTGGATTTTTTTTCCATATTTGCTTTATCTTGTTGTTGTTTACATTCATATTATATTTGATGTTCTCAATTTGAACTCTATGTTTTGTCATATGTTTTTCATTTGTCTTTATCTCTTGCTTTATGTCTGTGATGTTTTTCTCCAGCAGTTCTTTAGCCTGCATTGCTTCAAGAAGTATTTTCTTATTTTTGTTCATTAGACTCAGCATACCAGCCATTCGCCTCTCTATTATCTCTTGCCCTTTTTTAATCTGTTTTACTGATGCTTTATGTTCCTTACTCTCTTTTGATTTTGTCTTATCACACCTGATCTTCTCCAACTTGTGTCGCTCAGTCACAATCTCATTGTATCTTCTCTCCAGAGTTTTCCGCTCTTCATAAATTTCAGCCCACATATTTTGAAGAGTAATTTTTTCTTGGGTGACTCCATTTTTATTCTCCTCAAGTTTCTCAATGACATTTTCTATTTTCAATCTCATTTTTTTGAATAATAAGTGCTGCTCATGTTTTTGAATTGTCAAAATGTCATTGTCCTCCTGTTGCTGCTCTATCTTTTTCTTCAGGTGATTAATTTCATCTGTTCCTCTTTGTGTCTCTTCCCAAAGTTGTTCAATCTCCTCCATTACTTTACATGTCAAATGTCTTTGTATTTTAATAATATCAATTTTTGTTTCATTGTTTTGTATTTTTTTATCTTCTATTTGCTTGGTGTTTTCTGTTGTCCAGTTTTGCGCTGTTTGCGTCATCCTGTTTGTTCTGTTTTCTTTGTTCTGTTGGTCTGCAAAAAGGACAGAATTTAACTTGTTACTCTACTCCTTATGTTTTATTGTGTAAAACCAGGCCAGAAAATATCAAAATACAAGAGGTATAAGTAGGAGGTAAAAGTCAAATATTTTTAATGACACAAAACCTAGAGCAAATAGAGCAAGAAAAAAGATAATACCTTTGATAACACTTTATTTAAAAACATCCATCTCTAATGCATTATGAACATACTTATAATGCATTATAATGTGCCTATAGTGTTGTTTAATCATAACTATAAGCAAGGTTAGGGTTAACCCTAACCATAACCATAACCACATATAGTACATTATAAGTGTGTTCGTAATGTGTTATAACGTGTTATAGATGTTCAGAATGTGTTATAATGCATCATAGAGACAGGCTTCATAGACAGTTTTACCTTAATTTTTCACAAAATTTTTCTCCTGATCCAGTCATTATCCACCCCTATCCACAAAACCTTGCCAAAACCTTGGCTCTTTTCTCTCCAATGACCTAAGCTTTTTGTTTTTTATATAGGTGTGCCAGTGAGTCTTTTAATTTCACAATATTTGTATTTCACAATACCACTATTTTTTTCAGTAAATACTTTTGAAGCTGTCCCTGCAGGGTACAGTTTAGCTACTCTACCAACCACTATCCCTGACTGTGTCTCTGCATTTAAATGAATTAAATGATAAATGGACTGCATTTACATTTATGTATTTTATTAAAATATTTTTCCACAAATGCAGTTTTAGGTCACTGAAAAAGATTATTTTAAAAATTTCTGTCCAGACTGAAAAACACTCAGAAGCTCTGTTGACGGTGTTGCCGTGTAGTCAGGCAAAACAGAGTTTTTGTCCTGTGATGGCAGATTGTGACCCATTATTTCCAATGTTTCATGCCAGAGTGTGTGCTGTTATCTCCTTTGTTAATATTAGTTCATATAGACTGGTACTAACCGTGCTTGTAGGACTTTTGACATGTTTAAACAAATTTACAGTTACTCTTAATGCACAACAGCGGTGTCAGAATTTGCTGCAGAGATTCCTATATAATCCAACAATCTCGCAACACAGCATCCGCCACCGGCGTTGCAACCAGTACTTGTACAGTACAGTACAGTTAGCCTAAGGTGTTAAAATGACCAGCATGATTTTTGGGGTAAGGTTACATTGTGGCCTGCTGGTTTGGCATGCCCAGGACAGCATTTCAAATGTGATAGCGGGATACAGAACAACCAGTTCTCCACTGCATACAGTTGATAGGACCACCTGGCCGTACTGGTACCATTGACCCCATTGACCCATCACCCTGTTACAAATGCACATACCAAAGCAGCTCTGATTTTATCCTACCTCAGTGACCATCACCATCATTATTATTTGTGCACAAAAAGCTCAAATTCTTCCTGTAGGTGTCAAATGTACTCTTATATGCTTGCCAAAAAAGGGATATTTAAAATGTAACAAAACGTGCAGATTTTTTTTTAAAAAAAACACCTTTTTCTCTGTGTGTATCCTTGGCTTACAATTTCCATTCATTGGTACAAAATACAGGCTTGTTGAAAACTAATCACAAATATTTCAAGGGATAAAGCACACTTACCATGGTCTCGGGAATCATCCATGTTTCCAATATTTAAAAAAAATTTAACTGGTGCTACCTGTGAAAGCAGGAATAATGTAAAAATAGAATTTTAAATATTAAAAACTTAACTATCTCATTCACTGCAATTAGAACATTAAATTTTACATAATAATTGTGAGTTAATCTTTTCTGTGAATTCATATTATTAATCTTATTCTTTATTTTCTTACCTCAGTTTGCCTTTGCCTTTAAGTTGTGTACAAAAGCACACAGTAAACCTTGTTGGGCTAGTGTCCTAGAAGATGGGATATTTTAGCAAGTCCTTTCACAGAGTGCAATTCTGGTCTGCTGCTAGGGGTTAAACTCTGTGGAGATCTGTGGGGATGATGCATTGTATATCTCCTCCCCCCAGAAATTTGTTGACTACTAGGTGTGGTTGTCGGGTAGATGTGACACCCATATGTGTGTGTTTGATTGGATGATAAGTGATGTTGGGTGATGAAACATTTTGTGTGTCTGGTCTTAACTGATAAGGGTAGAGTCTGTGTATCCTGGTGCCTAGTGTTTTACCCAGCTCCCTTGATGTAAGTAAACACTAAATAATCATATATAAACAGACAGCAGCTCCTATACATACACATAGAAAGGGTGTGCTAGAACTCTATAATTTTGCGACTTTTCCTTTGGTAGGATAAGTACACTGTTTACTCATTAAAATTATGGCATCGGTGAAGATTCATTATTGAGACATACACCATCAAACATTTAGATATTATTTTACCAATATAATCAAGTGTAAAAAGGTAAGCTTTAAAGAAACATGTCAAACATTTGTAATTAAACTACTCCTTTTCTGTGCACACATTTTAAAAAGACAAATGTAAACATCAACTGGTTAAAAAAAATGTGTGGTTTTGGTCAAGAGTCCTTTTTAGTTTTTCAAAGGTGCAAAAGTGTCAAAGGCCTATTTTGGGGAAGAAAGCGTGAAGAGTGTGGATAAAATATATGCACAGTGCATATTTTATCCCTGGCTTATCCGTATGGCATAGGTGCATTTACTTTACCATTTACATTTGCACACAGAGTCTTAACCTGACTTTATTTATTTATTTATTTAACTTTTTAATTTGGAAAGCGCTTTGTGCACAAGCTTGAAAAGTGTTGTTTAAATAACAATTATTATTATTATTATTATTATAGATCTGGGGTGCCCAAATTTTTTCAACTTGAGACCCTTAAAGAGCAGTTTGGTGCCTTCCCGCGACCCAAACTTATAAATTCACATCAGAAATTAAACCTAACTCTCATAGACATTACTGGTTGTTATGACAGTTATGAATTAAAAAGTTGTGAATTAAAATTTTCATGAAATGTATGTTATAAATTCAAATGTTTATGAAATGTATATATGTATTTAAGTGAAATGTTTATGAAATGTATTTATTTCATGTCAAATAACATCACAGCAGTTATCTTTTTTGTTAGGTTTAATGTTAAGTTTCTCACCACCTCACTAAATATGTGCATTAATTTCATATGTACATATTTTATGAACTTAGGGAACCAAAAGAAAGTACCTTCTTTTTCTGTTTTAATCAGGAAAATTAATTCACAAATCAGCATTGTTTTGGCATTCTATTCAGCCAACTGGTGAATAAAAACAAGTTTGTGACCCATTCTGGGTCCCAACTCTAAGTTTGGGAAATAGCGTTTTAGATGAACTTCCATCATTCTGTTTCATTTCTTCTTTATTACCTACAACCAGTGCTCTCACTCTGTTGATCAGTCGGTCCACAAAAGTTCCCCACTCTTAGGGGGCCACGGTTTTTGTCCGGGAGGCCGAAATTTGGTTTACAGGTCAAGAAGTGTGAGTGTGTGTTTGAAGGAGGTGTGTTCATGTTCATGCCATGTGGTTACACTGACACATGGCAATAGGAGTGGCCTGTTGCAAAAAGGCGCATAACATACGAATGGATTCGCAGACTTTTTCAAGATTTAGTGGAAAGGTTGGGCCCTAAGGCAAGATGGCGCCGCCCCAGTGGCAGCTAGTTGCAGCAGCTCCGTGCTCTTTTCTGTGTTTGTAGTGTTTTATAGT
>JAPQLA010041595.1:0-11587 GCA_029822935.1 Naso vlamingii | reverse complement strand
GCCGGCAAAGCAGCGACAGCGGTGAAGCAGCAGCGGCGGCGAGACAGCGGCAGCAGCAGTAGCAATGCAGCAGCGTAGCAGTGGCTAAGAGGCCGTAACTAAACAAGGCTCCTTCTTAGCTTTAGCGTCCATACATCCTGTCATGAGACCGGTTAACTGGCGTCCCATCCAAAGAGGCAGAGGGGTGAAGAGAGTCGGCGTAGTTGGGGGGGAGACAGCCACCATACAGCATGCGACCAGCAGACTATGCTCTGGTCCGTGGCAGTACGCGACCCCGACTGAATTGCCTCGATCGCGGTGGAGACGCCAGATCTGTGCTCAGCTGCAAGCTGCGTGTGCAACGACCCGGAAGTGGGCGGGCCGAAGAGGCAGGAAGCGAAGGACCAGGAGGAGGGACACAGCCTACTTTTATACACTCGGCTCGAGCAATGATTGGCTTACAAGCCAGAGAGGGCGTGATGAAGCAGGACCTAGACTTCAGCGTGGCAGTGGTGCCTCATACCACTACATAATGTTGTGGTTTGGGTTTTTGGGTTTAGCTGTTGGGCTTTTGTGTTCTCTCTCCCCTCTTCCCCCCTCCCCTTTGTGTTCTTGTTTCCCTGCAGTGTGTGTGGCAGAAGGTGTGGCTGACTTTTCCCTCTTTCCTGAGTGGCAGCTGAGGCACACCTGGGTTCAATCATCAGCTCATCAACCTCTCCATAAAAGTCTGGTCTTCACTTCACTAGTTGTTGTTTTTGCCTGTAGGCAGCTAACGTGTCTTTTGTTCTTTTTTTCAGTGTGTGCCTCACTGCTTCCTCAGTCGTCCCGTGTTTTTGGTGCCCTTAACAACTCGTGGTTTGCCTACCTTCTGCCACCACCACCACCACCTGCGCCTTCTGTGATTTAGTATTTCTTTCTTTGTTTTGGTTTTCATTAAAAGACTTTGTTTCTACACTCCAGCTTTTGTCTCCGCCATTTTCTGGTCCACATATTTGAACCAAACCTCAACAGAATTATCTGGCCACAAAAAATGGACCCGGCGGAGACCGAACACTTTAAACAAGCATTGTCTACTCAAGGTGCTTTGATTGGCCAGCACAAGTCTACTCTTCAGAAGGTAATGGAGTCTCTTCAGCAACTGTCTACCAGTGTGACGCAGCTCGACGGCCGCAGGGTCAACGTGGTGACTCAGCTATCTCACATCTCCTCCACCGTTCGACCTCCACCGGCCGCTACACCACCTGCTGTTTCTCCTGAGACGCCATCTCCATTGTCCCGTGAACCATACATCCCTACTCCTGCTAGGTACCCAGGTAATTTAGGGACATGTAGTCAATTTCTACACCAGTGCTCATTGGTTTTTAGTCAGCAGCCTAACACCTATGCTACAGATCAATCTAAAGTAGCGTTTGTCATGAGTTTGATGACAGAGAAGGCTTCCACCTGCGCTTTAGCTGTCTCTTTAAATAACCCCTCTCTGTGTTCAGATTTTGAGGCTTTTTCCTGTGAAATGCGCAAGGTTTTTGACCACCCAGTACGAGGTAAGGAAGCTAGTAGCCAGCTCTTATCTCTTCGTCAGGGAAGAAACTCTGTTTCACAGTACGCACTTGATTTTCGCATTTTAGCCGCTGAGTGTGGCTGGGATCAAGTAGCCTTGCAGGGAGTATTTTTGAAAGGTTTATCTGAAGAAATTAAGGATGAACTAGCTGCCAGAGACGACACTACCTGTTTAGAGGAGTTGATTGGTTTAGCTATTCGCCTAGATAACCGTTTACGGGAGAGACATAGGGAGAGAGCAGGTTGGCAGAGAGCCCAAATCCCCTTTCCCTCCACCAGAGAACAATCCATGGCTCTCCACTCGTCTCTTCCGGATTCCACCAGCGACAGTGCAGCTGTTTCCTCTCCACCCTCGTCCTCTAACCAGGGGGAGCCCATGCAGATAGGACGAATGAAGCTTACTCCAGCGGAGCGTCAACGTCATCTCAGACTGGGCTTGTGCATCTATTGTGGCCAGGAGGGCCATTACCTTGCCAAGTGTCCGGCATTGCCAAAAGGGCAGGCTCATCAGTTGACAGGAGGGCGCTGGTGAGCCAAACTTCCAATCCCTCAGACCCCTCCAAACGCATTCAAATTCAGGGTATGCTACAATGGTCACACGACACTCTACCTCTTCAAGTTCTTATTGACTGTGGGGCTGATAACAATTTTATTGACGCCAATATTGTGACACAAGCTAACATTCCCGTCATTTAACTATCTGAACCCAAGGATGTGTTAGCTCTTGATGGTAAGCTTTTAACCAGAGTAACCCACCAAACCATTCCCATTACTCTCTCCCTATCTGGCAGTCACCACGAAAGCATTGAACTGTTTATCATTTCATCACCATTCTCTCCTGTTGTACTTGGCCTGCCTTGGCTAAAGACACATAACCCTCATGTAAACTGGTCCACTGCTTCCATTGTAAATTGGAGTAGCTATTGTCATGCTCAGTGCCTCAGGTCAGCCATAACTACCACTGTCTCCCTGTCCCAGCCTCCTTCAGAAGACATAGACCTTCCTTCAGTCCCCAGTGAGTATCATGACCTAAAGCAGGTTTTCAACAAGGATCGTGCTCTTTCTTTACCCCCACATAGACCATATGACTGTGCAATAGACTTGCTCCCTGGTGCCCCTCTTCCCACTAGGAAGCTGTACAATCTCTTGAAGCCCGAAAAGTAAGTTATGGAGAAATACTTTCAAGACTCTCTGGCTACTGGTCTTATCCGACCCTCCTCCTCCCCTGTGGGGGCCGGTTTTTTCTTTGTTGACAAGAAAGACAAATCCTTGCATCCTTGTATTGACTATGGAGGACTTAACGACATTACGGTGAAAAATAAGTATCCTCTCCCATTAATTGACTCAGCTTTTGGTCCCTTGCATGATTCTGTTATCTTTACCAAGTTAGATCTGAGAAATGCTTATAATTTGGTAAGAATCAGGGAGGGGGATGAATGGAAGACAGCATTTAACACCCATCTTGGTCATTTTGAGTACCAAGTTATGCCATTTGGCCTAACCAACACTCCTGCTGTCTTCCAGGCCCTAATTAATGACGTTCTCAGGGATATGCTTAACCACTTTGTCTTTGTGTATCTTGATGACATACTGATTTTTTCCAGGTCTTTGGATGAACATGTTACTCATGTGAACACTGTACTTAAAAGGCTACTTGAGAATAAGTTGTTTGTTAAGGCAGAAAAATGTGATTTTCATGTGTCCTCAGTTGCTTTCTTGGGGTTCATTATTGAAAAGGGGCAGCTCAAACCAGACCCAGCTAAGATTAAGGCAGTTTTAGAGTGGCCAGTTCCATCCACTCGCAAACAACT
The DNA here is from genome assembly GCA_029822935.1 of Naso vlamingii. Lineage (NCBI taxonomy): Eukaryota > Metazoa > Chordata > Actinopteri > Acanthuriformes > Acanthuridae > Naso > Naso vlamingii. The sequence goes on along the minus strand of JAPQLA010041595.1, from coordinate 8,240 downwards.
TCAGAGGTTTTTGGGATTTGCTAACTTCTATAGACGCTTTATCAAGAACTATAGCCGCTTTGCTGCACCTCTCACCCAGTTAACCTCTGTGAAGAAGCCGTTTGTTTGGTCTCCAGCGGCTGAAGCCGCTTTCTGCAAATTAAAAGAAATGTTTTCCAGTGCCCCTGTGCTCGTCCACCCAGATCCTGACCTTCAGTTCGTGGTGGAGGTCGACGCCTCCAACTCTGGGGTCAGAGCCATCCTCTCCCAACGGACACCTTTGGACCAGAGACTCCACCCCTGCGCATATTTCTCTGGACGCATAACTCCAGCTGAGAGAAACTATGATGTGGGGAACCGAGAACTGCCAGCAGTCGTGCTAGCGTTGCAGGAGTGACGACACTGGTTAGAGGGTGCTGTTCACCCGTTTATTGTGTGGACAGATCATAAGAACTTATTTTACTTACGTTCTGCTCGTAGGCTAAACTCTCGCCAGGCTCAGTGGGCTCTTTTCCTGGGCAGGTTCAACTACACCATCACCGACCGTCCCGGTTCCAGGAACATCAAGCCGGATGCCCTTTCTCGGCAATTTTCTCCACCTGAGGAGGAGGCCCCCGTTGAGACCATCATTCCATCTTCCTGTGTGGTAGGAGCTGCCAGGTGGGAGGTTGAGCAGGTGGTTCAGGAGGCCCTTCGGGAACATCCAGCTCCAGAGAATTGCCCACGGGACCGATTGTTCGTTCCTCCTACAGTGAGATCCCCTGTGCTTCAGTGGGGGCATTCTTCAAAGATAACCTGCCATCCAGGGTTCCACAGGACTCTTGCCCTTCTTCAGCAGAAGTTTTGGTGGCCGTCCATGTCTTCTGACACTAAGGAATTCGTCTGAGCCTGCTCCGTCTGTGCCTGCAACAAATCCTCACATCGTGCTCCAGCTGGCCTCCTACGCCCTTTGCCCATACCTCACCGCCCCTGGTTGCACATAGCAGTGGATTTCGTCACCGGACTCCCTCCATCTGAAGGTAACACTACTATACTCACCATAGTAGATCGTTTTTCTAAAGCAGTTCACTTTGTTCCTTTACCCAAACTTTCTTCAGCTCCAGAGACTGCCAACCTGTTAGTTTTACATGTGTTCAGACTGCACAGCATCCCCCTGGACATTGTTTCCGACCAAGGCCCCCAGTTCGCCTCCCAGGTGTGGAAGGCATTCTGTTGGGCACTGGGGGCTTCGGCCAGTCTCTCTTCCGGTTACCATCCTCAGACTAACGGCCAGACGGAGTGGGCCAACCAAGATCTGGAGGCATCCCTACGATGTGTAGCTTCCCGTCTCCCTGCCTCCTGGTCCACCCACCTGCCGCGGGTTGAGTATGCCCACAACTCCCTGGTCAGCTCCGCCACAGGTATGTCCCCTTTTATGGTTTCTAACGGTTTCCAGCCTCCATTGTTCCCCAGTCAGGAGACAGAAGTGGCGGTACTCTCTGTCCAGGCACATCTTCATCGTGCCCGCCGGGTCTGGCAGGAGGCTCGGGCAGCATAAACCCGGACAGCTGCCCGAAATCAGTGATTAGCAGATCGCCATCGGATCCCTGCTCCTGAGTATCAGGTTGGTCAAGAAGTCTGGCTGTCATCACATGACCTGCCTCTCCAAACTGACTCTCGCAAACTGGCCCCCAGGTACATTGGTCCCTATGTTATTGAATGCATCATTAATCCCAGTGTTGTCAGGTTGAAACTCCCTCCTGCTCTCAAGGTGCACCCCACATTCCATGTTTCTCCCCTGAAGCCTGTTTCCTCTAGCCCTCCTACCGAACCCCCTTCACCCCCCCCGGGTCATTGACGACCATCCAGCTTTCACAGTCCGCCGCCTGCTGGATGTGCGCAGGCGGGGCCGTGAGTATCAGTACCTTGTTGCCTGGGAGGGGTACAGCCCAGAGGAGCGGTCATGGATTTCTAAAGTGCTTATTCTGGACCCTGATCTCATCTCAGACTTTTATAAGAGAATTCCCCGACAAGCTGGGTAGGCCGCCAGGAGGCGTCCGTTGGGGGAGGGGGGGTACTGTTGTGGTTTGGGTTTTTGGGTTTAGCTGTTGGGCTTTTGTGTTCTCTCTCCCCTCTTCCCCCCTCCCCTTTGTGTTCTTGTTTCCCTGCAGTGTGTGTGGCAGAAGGTGTGGCTGACTTTTCTCTCTTTCCTGAGCGGCAGCTGAGGCACACCTGGGTTCAATCATCAGCTCATCAACCTCTCCATAAAAGTCTGGTCTTCACTCCACTACTCTGCCAGATAATTCCGTCTCATTCCATAGTGCCTGAGCTTAGATTTTCCTCCAGTGATCTGTGTTTCCTTGTGTGCCTTTTTGCCAGCAGCCGCAGCGTTAGTTGTTGTTTTTGCCTGTAGGCAGATAACGTGTCTTTTGTTCTTTTTTTTCAGTGTGTGCCTCTCTGCTTCCTCAGTCGTCCCGTGTTTTTGGTGCCCCGAACAACTCGTGGTTTGCCTACCTTCTGCCACCACGACCTGCGCCTTCTGTGATTTAGTATTTGTTTCTTTATTTTGGTTTTCATTAAAAGACTTTGTTTCTACACTCCAGCGTTTGTCTCTGCCATTTTCTGGTCCAGATATTTGAACCAAACCTCAACACATAAGCACTGTATATAATGCCTAATCTGTGAAAAACTGAAATGGAGTGTGCTGGTGATAACAAAGATTTCTGCCGATTTTGAAAAAGAAGCAAAGATATTATCAATAAGTAAATCATCAAGGCATGTCAAGACTTTTCTGTGCCCAATCTGAAATGCGTCATCAGCCATTGAGGGGGCAAATAAATGCTCAATTGGACTTTGAAATGAAAAACTCTGCTGTCCAAAATTTCTCCTGAATTGGACCCAGATTTGTAGGGAATGTTTTACAAGAGAGGGCAGGCAAAGAAACTGGGCTACTAGCACCGACCTCCATTGTTAACCAGGCTGGACGTGAGGGCTGGTTAACCCTAACCCAAGTATTTCAAAAGAGACTTTTTTTAACTTCAAATTTTTAAACATAAATTCAAAATTAATCTAGGTCTTGTACAGTGTAATCAGAGTCAACAGGTTGGGGCTGTTGGGGCTGTGGATATGGTTGCTGCTGTGGGTATGTGTGGTGGTACTGTGGATATTGGTGCTGTGGATATGGATGATGAGGATGCTGGGATGGAGTTTGCCTTTGTGCATGTGAAGCTACCTGGGCGGAATGTGGAAGGATAGCCTGAAGACCTTCTAACAGCTGCCCTATGAGACGTTCGTTTGAGCGTGAATTTTCCTCTAGAAACCTTGAGGACATTTTCTCCTCCTATGGTGGAGTTCTTTGCTGCTGTTACATTATCCACGTGTGCTGGGATGCTTGCATCCTCTCTATGAAGGACTGTTGGTCAGCTGACCAAGTAAGCAAAGCTCTCACATGGCCAGATGTGAACTTTCCTTTTGTTTCGGTAAAAGTAGAGTCCCAGCATTACGGTTAGAATTTTGACAGTTTAATTATTCAGTATGTAACAATAAAGAATTTCAACCAAAAAAAAAGTACAAGCAGTCTTTCAACAGACAAATAACCAAAGCAGCCAGTATGTCCTCTATTTAACCATGCATTGTAATTAAGACATACTACCAAACAGATTACTTTTCATGTAACTTACTCTTTTTTGCAGCCCTTTGCGCAGTCGAATCATCAGTCAGGGAACTGCTGTCTTTACTGGTGTATGTGTTCTGTTGGTTGCCATCACGTTCACCCTCCTCCGTGCTGCTGTGCTCATCATCTGAGGAACGTTCTGGGGATATACGGTGGGGAAAATAATTATTTGATCCCCTCCTGTTTTTGTAAGTTTGCCAAATTACAAAGAAATGAGTGGTCTGTAATTTTTAAGATACTTTTATTTAAACAGATAGAGACAGAATATCAACCAAAAAGTCCAGAAAAAACACATCATTTAAAGGTTCTAAATTAATTTGCATTTGATCGAGTGACATAAGTATGTAAATAATGAGTATGTCAATACTTGAACATAACATTAACCTGCAGCTGTAGCTCCTAATGATTAAATGACTTAGTCTATCCGACTGGTTTGGCTAATGTCACCAAATATTAGTTAGCGAGGCCACGTGAGGTAAACTTACTAGACATGCTCGCTTCAACATCATCCGAAGGAGCGTTTAAAGAAGTCACCCCATCACACGACTCGTCCTCAAAACCCACATCCACGCCATGGTCAGCGACGTTTGCTGGTGGTCGTCCTCCCATTTTTTCGTCCATTTCCTTGTAAAACAGGAAGTCGCTGGGGTCGAATCCACTTTTGTTGTTGTGGGCTTTAGCCTTGTAGTAAGGCATCTTCAGAGTTTTTCAGCATTTTTTAATTTTTTCAACGCTTCGGTTTAACCCAGCTTCTTTCATTTTTTCATGCACTTGTTTAAATAGTTCAGAATTTCTGGTTTTCCTACCGTCTAGGCTTACAATAATGTTTAGTTTGTCTAGTGTTTTAATTGAAAAATAACTCTCTGCCGTTGACCAGTTCTGCTTCAGAGCTGCCGTGTTTGCAAGTGGAGGAACGTCGCCACGCATGTGCAACAAGAACACAGCCAGATAACAACCAGTTTCACCGTTTACATGATACAGTTTCTCTTTTGATCGTGTCATAGAAGTACAATCTCTCACTCAAACGATGACGTCACCCAGTCTAGCTCTGAACTACACACAAATACATGTAGAAACAGACACCCTTTATATAATGTTACTCAGGTTTTTGCAGTTTTGTTTTTTTTTTCACATGGCGGCATGGTCATGTAGTGGTTAGCACTGTTGCCCCATAGCAAGAAAGTCCTGGGTTTGATTCTCGGCTGGGGCAGGACCTTTTTATGTGGAGTTTGCACGTTCTCACTGTGTTCGCGTGGGTGCTCCAGTTTCCTCCACCATCAAAACATGTATACAGGTCCCTCTCCAGTCAGGACCCTTGACTGAGGCACTGGCTCAGTGTCTGGAGTTGGTCCCTGGGCGCTGTGCTGTGGCTGCCCACTGCTCCTCGGGGATGGTTAAATGTAGAGACCAAATCTCACTGTGCGCTGTATACTGTATGTGACCAATGAAGTACTTTCACCTTAAAACCAAAAATTTATTACACCGGTCCACAAATTCGCTGAGGGACGAGCTGTGGCGGTGTGAGATCAGCCACAGAAAAAGTCTGTCATCATGATGAAAGTGGGTGGTGAGATGTTCTGCTGGCATGAGTGGCTGCAGGGTGTTCAGTGCAGAGGAGAAATATGCAAACAGGAGCCTGGCTGTCATGCTGACCGTTACCACATGCTTGTTAACAGTGTCTATGATGAAAACCTCAGCATCATCGACCCCTCTACCTGCCCGCTGTGCAAACTGAAGTGAGTCCAGCTGAGAGTCTACTGCCCAGGTCATGTGATCTTCAAACCTCCTCTCCACGGCTGTCATTACAAGAGATGTCAGAGCGACCGGCCTGCAGAAGAAGTTGTCTTCACGGCTGCCATATTCTGAATAATCCTGCCAGGCTGAACGCAGGTTCCCACTTTGAAATGTTTGCTTAACTTTGTCTTTGGGATATAGGACTGTGGGAACATAGACACGCTCCCGGCTGGCGCAAGCAGGATGGTGAGATGATCAGCAGAAACCAGTGGAGGGAGGGTGACAGATCTGTATGCATAAAAGTCAGATCCATGACATTTGTCCAGAGTCTTCCCCTGGCGAGCGGTGCAGGTGACAAAGTGATAAAAACCTTAAAAAACTTAGTCTGCAGTGCAGTGATTAAAATCTCCCAGCATGACTTTGGGGGAGTATGGGGACATGAGGTCAAATCTGTTGAGTATGGACATGATGCAGTCTGAAGCTACAGATGCTTTTGTTCTGGGATGGATGTAAACCAGAATGAAAAACAGCTGGAGGAATTCCCTGGGAAGATAGAAGGACACGGGGAAACAGCCGGGAGCTCATTTTTACACAGTCTCTTCCTCACTATAACAGCAGAGCACCACCGTTGGTTTACATACAGACGTCGCCGCCATGTTGCTTGCCTGTCACTGACCGTCTCTGTCAAGCCTTTGCAGAGTACCAAAGCTGTCTAAATGCAGTGAATGTGATCATGATGCCATGTTTCAGTGAATGCCATAATTGAATCTTGAATTCATGCAAGTAATTCATGTAGGCATGAACTACAAGTCACACAAATTACTTGCGTAATTACAAGACTGCTTCAATTCTGGCATTCACCGAAACATGAAGCTGTGCTGCCAACGGTGTGGGAGGAGAAGCACAGCGGAAGTCAGTGTGGTGGACAAGATAAATGAAAAACATTCTCCAAAAATTATCATTATTATTATTATTATTATTAGTGGCTGTTGTAGTAGTATTATCACTACCATCCTCATCACCATTAATAGTCCTATGGTGGTAACTATGACAACAACAAACAGAGTGTAATCATTAGGAATTAGATTAGAATGCCTTTACTGCAGTTTCAGTCATTGTAAACTATACAACGAAAACAAAGCAAAGAAATAGACATATAAATAAATAAGTAAATAAATAAAAATAATGAGAAGAAAACCTCCTTAATACAATCATCATCTTGTGACCATGCCCATAATTAGTCATTCTGATACCATCACTGTTAGGGAGTTACAAGTCACACGAAACAAAATTACACAATTTAATCACAAAATAAATGTAACTGTAATCAGTTACAGTTACTGAAAAAGAATGTGTAATTAAATTACAGTTACTTCTAAAAATGTTAAAGATTACAAAGGGGGTTACATCTGAATATTTTCTGTATAAAGCTCAGGCTATGGGATTACATTTATGTCAAAAGTCAAGCGAGCCATAAAACACATGCACAAGCAATTTATTTTGTACCACGTGCAGATGTTAACTGCCACGCACACTTTTTTTTGTCTTCATACACAAATTCAACACCCGAGAGAGGTACGGGCAGGTGTGAGAGAGTAAAACATGTCACCTTGTGTGAATATTAAAGCCTACAGCCACGCGCACAAGCAGCTGCTTCGCTCGCTCTGGGTTGCTGTAGCTCTCTCTCTCCCTGTGCGCTCGATGCTCGAGTCACAGACTTTTGACAGTTTGGGGGCGGAAACCAAGGCAGGCCCCGCCCCTCTTATGATTGGTCATTTTCCAGCGGCCGACACACCCTCACGTGGGTGCCTTTTCTGTTTTTTTTTTGTGTGTGTGTGTGTGTGTGTTGATGACAGCTTCCGTGACAGACAGGAAGCACTGTGTTACCGGCAAAATGGAAGAGAGACAAAGACAAAGGCAAAGACACGGGACAGTACAATAGCGGTGACACCTGAAGATTTGCATGTGAGTAATAACGTTATTTTTTGTTTAAAAAAAACAAAAAAAACCTAACAATTAACTTAACATTGATCAGTGATACCATAAACCTCCTTGGTGGGAGAAGGTGGTTTAGCAGACAAACAGTGAACTCGGGACATCAGGATGGTTTTAACTGGGCTAAGTAACTCTAGATTTGATAGACAAACATTAATACTACACACAGTCAAAATCTGGCTACAAGAAAATTAAAATCAGCGGATATATAAATTTTAGATCATGACAGATTGAGTAAAAAAAATGACACCTTTATTAATTTGACTATGAACTTTGGCTATGAACTCTAAGTTCAAAACACATTTCAGTCCAATCAAGTGAAAAACAAGCTGCTGGTGGAGCGGACAGTACACATACACAGAACCCCTGATCCTTTATCATAAATATGTCTTATATTAAATGTATCTGCTTGTTTTTATATGATTTTTTCTTTTCATCTGTCTTTGTGTATAAAACATTTTATGCAAATAAAGGTTCTGATTTTTCAGTATAATCCTAATAGTCCTGTTTTTCATATCAACAGGGCATTCTCAGTCGTGAGCTGATGTCCAGGCTGATTACAAAATTAGAGTCTTATTGAATCCTAGGTTAGACACAACCAGTACAACAAGAAATAAAAGCTCTGTCAAGAAACAGGTGAACAGTAAGCTGCAAAGTTTGGGTTTAATTGACGTATGGTGGGATTTAAACAGATTTGAGTTGGATTATACATTCTATTCGCCCCGTCATGACACTCATTCAAGAATCGATTACTTTCTCATGTTCAACACTGATCAACACAGGATTGGGGACTGTAGAATAGCTCAGAGAGACCTCTCAGACCACTCTGGACTGTATTTAAAAATTCATCTTGACTGTGCCCCAAAGAAAACTCTATGGA
>JAPQLA010041495.1:0-11591 GCA_029822935.1 Naso vlamingii | reverse complement strand
TTTTTGAATGCAATACAATTTATGGATGCTTGTGAACAGGTCAGACATTTCACACAGGAGGAGGAGGAGGAGGACACACTCATTTATTCATTTTCATTTGCGTCATAGATTTTTAACAGCAGAATAGCACCGAATTTATTTGGGTCACACCTCAGCACACAGGGTAGGTTTGCTAAATCTGTTTCAATTCAATACAATTTTGTGAACAAGAGGACAGAGTTGCTAAATCTGGCTTGCTAGTTGGCTGGCTGGCAGAGCCCACCATAGCTGACGTACCCGCCTCTGTGGGAAAATAAAAAATAAAAAAGATTATACGAGTGAGCATGAATCATCGGGCCTATGCCATGATTATTAGTGATCAAGGCTTAGAATTGAGTCTCTATGGACAAGTTTTTATTTCTTTTATTGCGCATAAAAATCAAAATATTGGTGCTGGCGGTTTATAAAACCGTACGAACATAACAACCCTAATAAATAAATAATTTAAAAAAAAAAAAAAAAAGCTACCTCTGACCGTTCTTCTCGCAGTCTCATCTTTGCGGCGTTGTGCCACCAGCTTTGCTAAATTCTGCAGCATGGGGCTGACGGCTGCTGGTGTGAGACTCCGTGTAGAGAACAAAATAAAAACGTATATTTTAATTTATGATATGTGTAACAATAGTGTATCGTCTCTGATGCTACTGAGAGCTCACATTTCTGCAGAAACTGATTGGAGGGAGTGTGTATGTGTGTATATATGTGAGTGTTTTCAGAAAACGTATTGAAAAATTATTGTTAAAAAAGAGAACAGCCAACATCCACAATAGTACAAAATAAGTAGAAAGTAAAAAATAAATAAATATATAAATATATATAAAATATAAAGAGGTGACTAAACTTGCATTGTTTATTTTTATATTTATATGTGATATAGGTTTGTGTGTTTATGTAGGCATGTAAAATTCTCAGGCCAAAGTTTAAGGAAAAAAAAACATTCACTTCCTGCAGGTGGCGGTACGACACACCCGTGGTATGAATTAGAGAGAAGAAGAAAGATGGAAGTGACGTCTGCGCATGCAGCTCAGCGCATGCGCTGAACCATTCAATTCAAAAGAAACGTGGCATGCGGACGTCTTGATGGAGTTGAGGCAGAGAAAGGCAAAATGATTTAATATAGCAATCACAGTATATCATATTGTAGTGCTTTACAGGGCATAAAATACTCTTACCGATGGGCCCCACTGGAGCGTCAGCGCTGCAAGGATTTTTTCTCTTCCTCTGCCCACTTGGGAGCTTCACAACAGGCCTGTCTTTTGTCCTATCCTGGAGCGTGCGACCCAGCGACCCCCGATGGTGCTCCGGAGAAGCAGGTTTTTTTCCCTTAGTCTGACTGCTCGGGAGGCTCATGGGGCCAGCGGGGATGGCAGGACGGTCCAAAAAAGAGACCCTCTCTTTCTTCTTCTTCTTCTGCTCAACAGGGTGGTGTGGAGCAGTACTAGACGAAACTTGCCTGTGCTGGCCGATTAGATCTTTCCCGTGGTAAACCGCGGGATTCCCAGGGAGAAAAATGGAGAGAGGATTCAACGGAGTGAAACGTTCAACCTCTTCAGCAGCCTGCACCAGTTCTGCATCTGTAAAGTTGTTTCAAGTTTATTTATTAGTATTACTTCATGGTATTAACATATAATTATATAATGACATATAATTCATACTGAAGAAATGACTTACCAAAATCCGATTGTGTGAAGTTTATCTCTTCCAGCTCATCCGCTATAACAACCGCGTGAGAAAAAAGTCCAGATTTAAAAAACAAATAAATAATTCTCCCTACACCATAAAGTAGAGAAAATATGTTTTCTTAAAAAGATGTGTACTTACCAGGATCTGAAAACAATGCGTCCTCAGGAGGAGCGTGGATTTCCGCGTGAACCACAATTTCTATAAGAAATAAACGCTTTATTTAAAACGTTGCAGTAAGCATAAAGTCTGTTAATGTGACTTGTTTTTAAGACTGACCGTTCTTCATCTCGCCTCCAATCAGTTTCATCTCGTCTGTGTTGAATTCTGTGAGGATAACAAAATCTCTGACGCTTTGCACGGCCTGTGAGATTTAGCACCGGAGATTCATATGTGGTTTGGGCCCTTTTCGCAACAGCATTAAATCGGATTTTGCCGATGTGTTGGGCTTCCCCTTATCGTCGTCTGTCAATCATTCTTTTAAAATGATTTGGTCTTTATTCACCATGACAGAAAACCTCACTTTCACATTATTTGTGTGTGTTTCATTCACTTTCAAATACCTTATTCTCATCAGTCAGTTTTTTAAATGCATAACGGTCCCGTGTGATCTTGCAGTGACGAAAGGCGCCTTGTCTTCTTTGTTCCAGACACCCGCCTACTGCGCAGCATCTCATGCGTGCCGCGGGAAAAGGCGCAAAAGCGCGTTCCCAGCTGTTTGCAAAGACCTTGCTTGATCATAGTGTCTCAGAGGTCAACCCCCGGGATCATGGAAGATGACTCTTGTTTTTCACTCACCCTTGTTTCAGATTCACGCTTAAAGCCACAATACTGCAGTTGCACGTATGATATGAAGGCCTGTGAGTTGGTGTTTGTGTGAGTGGGAGGGAGGGGTGTGTGTGTGTGTGTGTGTGTGTGTGTGTGTGTGTGCGTGTGTGTGTGAGTGAGTGGGAGCGAGGGAATGAGCGAGCGAGTGGGGCAGGCAGTTTGGGGAGAACGTTGTCTTACTGGGATATAATTTGTCTTGTCCTACAGTGTATCATAATAATAAAACAGTATTGCATGAAATGAATGAGAGCTTGTCATTCATCATTTTAAAAGGTTTTACTATGTGCCGGTCAAAGGTCAAAGGGTGGCAATATGACAATTTCTATGGACAAGAGCACCTAACCCTTTTGGCTATCACTGAGTGTCCAATCACTATTGGTGAAAGTACAGATAATGTAATGCACACAAATGTTTTTTTTTACCCTGGAGCTGCTCGTTATTACAGAAAAAATATTGTCAAAAAAACAAATATTTTGTTCAATGACTGACATGTCCGAGCATCATTGTTTTTTCATAAACATGCGTAGTACTGTGTAAGTCTGATCCACTTTCCAATTTATTACTGATTACACAATACACAACATGAGCAATTTAGAGGAGCGTGTGAAGCCTCTCTGCTGTTTCTGATCATTTCTGCCACATTGTGACTGCGAAGCCTCTTTCAGAGTCCTTTCTAAAAATGTTCTGGTTCTGTTGGAGTAAAAGCTTGATATACATTCATTTAGCTGTTTTTCTTTGAGCCTTTGCAGTTTGAGTTTGAATAAGACTACCTTCTATTTCTGCAAATATTGCTGATGGTGAGAAGTCTCCCTGCAATAAGTTTTACCTTTATTTGAGAGGTGAACTCATCCAATGAAAATAAACATTATGAAGTTGAACGTTAAAAAAAACTAATGAAAGTTTAAAGTCAGTCTGTGTTTTAGGGTTTTTTTGGTTTGTTTTTTTGTTGTTTTTTTGTCACTTTTTAATTTGAGTTTGAATTAGACCTTTTTCTCACGGAAATAAATGTTGGCTAAGGTGGAGAAGTTTTCACTGAATTAGGTGTTCGGGCAACTATTGCACTTTTCCATCCTTCAAGCTCTCTACAACAGAAGCCAAGATCACGGAATAATCATTTTGGTATCGCAGGAGAACAACAAAGTTCATTTTTAAAATAAAAAGTTCCCCTCTCTTTACAAAACTTTTTTACCAACGGTCAGGACTGGCACTACATGGCCACATGGAGATGCTGTGGGGGTCACACAGTGAGACTGAAAACCTCATGGCCTTAGTGATGTCTTTATTTCTGCCATTTTATTGATAACAGCTTTATTTGAGCAGCTGCTGGCTGATGCAGAGATGGGAGTTGGTTGATTATCACAAACATGATGTTTTCTTATGATCCTTACGTCGTAGCTGTCTGCGCTAACTGCAGGAAACGGCACATTTGTACCTTTATTTACTCTTCAGTTATGAATCCATCGGAGATCATGAATGGGCAAATCTGTGTGATCATGAACCACACACTCTCTTTCGATCTCCTGATGAAGGCTCACCAGAGCTATCACAGCAAAACAAGCATTGCTATCCTGTGATAATGAGATGATTCATTTGTGATCTTGCAATAACAGAAAGAAAAAAGATAATAGCAACCACATGGCCGCTTTTGACTTCTGTACTCTACTGCCAAAGTAGCCAGCTATTATTTCTACTAGTCCACCCTGATATATCTGGCTACATATGGCCCTGGTGTGTGTGAAACTGGCACCCTTCGTTCCTTTGTTTCAGTGTGTGAGCTTCTGTGGATTTTCTATCCAGTCAGTCTAACGCTCCCCTGCTCGACTGCATTTACACACATATTTGCCATCCCTCTCGATTTTCCTGGGAGACTCCCGTTTTTAACTACCTTCTCTAGGTGGCCTCCTGGTTTCACATTTCTCCCGTATTTCTCCCGATTTATTATGTCACCAAACCTGTTTTTAACAGGTAACGGTAGAGCATGTGTAAGCCCTTAGACTCTCAAAGCCTACTGTTTCCACCCGGATAACTGTACAGATACACCAGGCACGTCACGGACTTTCACTTTTTTTTTAACTAAAAAAAATTAGTGTAATGAATATAGTTATTTGTTATCCTCCCGTTTTTTGAAATCTTGAGGTTGGCAAGTATGTTTACACACAATGCATAGATTCTCACATAATACATTTTTATTCGCTTCAATTCTAAACGGTGATAAATAATAAATTATTAATATCCCTGATATAAAAACTGCATCAGATTTTGTAATATGTGTATCATATGGTTTTTAAACTGTTTATGGTCTTCATAACTAAATGAAAAGTGCCCTGACTCGGGCTACATTTTGTTATGTTATGTCTCCCAGCCTGAATTATTTTCCCACTCTGGCCCTGGGTGATGATCTGTACTCTGTACGATCTTGAATTGAATAAGTTGATTTTCTGTCTTATATAACATGAACAATGTTCAAGCACAAATAGTTTGACAGTTGATGTTTGACTTAGTTATGTTCAAGTGAAATACATTTTTACAATAACTTTATTCTAAAGGTGTGTTCAGACCGAAAGCAATGAACGTGATGTAATCGCAAGAAACACCAGTCCTTTGATCATAATTGGATCATGTTTTTAATCATCGCTTTAATCGCTTATATCCTGTCATTTGTGCGATTTGCACAGTCTGCTTATATTAGTTGGTTTAGAGGAGGAGGGGGGAACTGGCCACTTTCTGTCACTGAATCATCATTTCTGCACTACATCAGTTGTAGAGGTCATACACGGGTTGGAAAACTGAACTATGTTGTGTCTGGTAAATAAAATCATCTGGGAGAATCTCAACACTGATTGGCTGTCACGGCACACCGTCATGCCATGTCGCCAAAAAGTTAAATATTTTCAACTTCGAGTGATAAAGGTGATGGAGGCGATGAAGGCAATGGACGCCTCATCACGTATGTATTGTAAGATTTGTGTTGCCTGAAGTGACATAGCGTGTTATCGCGTCTTCACATTGACTTGGTCTGTGATCTTGTGGTGTTCATGGCCTTCATCGCTTTCGGTCTGAACACACCTTAAAATGAATAAGTACTGGTTGGCTGATAGTTTAGAAACTGACCTCAGGGTTAGGGTTACTGTACGTGTGAACTATTTTAAACACACACATGACCACTGAATCAATCATAAGACAACCTTATTTTGGACTTTATATTTTTTTAACATGGTTTTGATTTTGAAGAGTGTGTGTGTGTGTGTGTGTGTGTGTGTGTGTGTGTGAACACATTAATGTGTGTGTGAGAGAAAATCTCTGTCCAGCTCCTCCTCCTTTAACAGCTACTGCACGTAAAGCTAGCATCCTCCCCACTGAATAATTCTGCTCACACACACACACACACACACACACACACACACACACAGCACTGGAATGAGAGAAGAGAAAAGCAGAGAGGAGGAGGAGGATTTGGTGTGTTCTCTTCTTTCAGCAGCCGCTCAGGGATAAAAAGCTGCGGTCGGATTACAACAGATAGACATTCATCGGCTGCCATCAGGCTCCTGAGAGCAGAGAGGAGTCATTCACAGGGCAAACAGCCTCCAACACCTGGAAAATGTTCAATAGAAGAAATTCTTCAGATAAGATAAATGTGAATACAAATTGCTTAACTGGTAGAAAAAGTGCTATGCTATTCAATAAAAAACCCTGAAGGTTAGTGTTTTTTCTTTTCCTTGTTGCTTATCTTCTCACATTGTGAGAGAAAAAGAAAAACATACAGCAGATTATTGTAAAGTGAATCAGAGCAGGAGGAGGACAGTAAACTAAGCAGACAGTCAAAGTGACAGTGAGACCATCTCTGTGTGAAGTCACAGTACTGAGATGCTGCATGACTGACAGCTGAACTGTAATAACAAATAAAAGCAGTGAAAAACATTTATCAACAAAAAAATGTCACATGATTTTAGTAGGTTAGTTAACTCCACAGAGGCAAAACTTTGGATTCATTGCTCTAAGGCTTCCAGGCCTTTAATTCCCTTAATCTTGGGATAATTTTCATTTACGAGAAGTTTTGTTTTTATCCCAATGCAGTGGTGCAGTGCAGGGTATATGCAGGTATACGGAGCATACCCACTCATTTTTCAGTCAGCATTAAGTGTACCCACTTCTAAATCCCCTCTGATGTGTGTGATTCAGTAGTGCTCTGCAAGCCAATATTTTTCCCAGGATGGCGAATGTATAACCCGCCCTAATCTACCTCTGATTGGCTTGTACTCATGGTCTCTGTTGATTTGGGTTGGTAAGGTTTAGACATGAGGAGTGATGATTGATTAGGCAGGGTACGAATATTACGGTAAGCCAATCAGAAGCAGAGTTGGATTGGTTGTGCCTTTGCCACACTATGTAAAAAAACACCTGCCATGTTGTTTTACCTCAGATGAAAACAACAAAATGTTTCCTTTGGAGTCGACTTAATGAAATTAATAGGTAAGATGAAGTGAACTACTCAAAAGAAATATTTGCTTTTAGAGTTACAAATGACCTTTCCATGCTACATCAGTGTTATTAGCCAGGGGCTCAGCTAACGAAAGCCCTGCACCCGCTTCGTCCCCTCACCCTACTCGGAGAGGATGCCGGCAGGGACAGGGATGCTGCTGCTTCGTCTACTACTTCAAATTAAATATACAATTTAACTCTTAACATGTCACAGTTCATAACATGTCACTGTTTCAGAAAGGCACTTATCTTTTGCTGGACATACTGTTTTTTGGTTTGTTTGTATTTTAAAGCGAGGGGCATAAATTAAGAGTATACCCACTTCTCCAGGCACCTCTATACCACTGTCCCATTGGCAAAGAAATTCGAAATCTCTAATAGATGAAGAAAAACACATTCAAATTTAAAAAGTTAAAAACTAACAAAGTATTTGACTTTATTTTTATTAATGTATTGACGATGCAAGAGTTCAAAACCATTAAAAAGGATTTTTATTTTCCCAGGTTTTTTTGAAGACCTTGAAGTGTGTTGATCTCAACTTTACTCATAATAAGTCATTAGCTGAAGGATGGAAAATTATTACCCTTAAATAAACATTTATGAGGCAGTATTCACTTAATAAAATGGCATAAATTCCATAGTTAACATGATCAAATGATTACTGAGAAGATTTAACTATGAATTACCAAAAGTGTACCCGTATTGTTGTGTTACCCTCATACTTACTTTACCAGTTTGTAAAAGGACACTGTACAAACAAACATAATACTGTCCTTTTTTTGTGTTTTTTTTCATAATTAGCAAATGTTTGCACATCATTGATTTGAATCACAAGAGTGAAGACGTTTCATTTTTCATTAACTCAGAGTCCTGAACAAATTGCAATTACATGTGTAAAATACAAAAATAAATTTAAAGGTTTGTTGATAATCAGAATGCAAAATTATAGTGATACTTCACCGCAAATAAAATTTTTTGTTTACCAGTTACTCACCCTTACTTTTCTTGAATGAAGAATGTTTTTTTTTCTTCCAGTGTTTCTCCACAGCAACAAAGTGATTCCAAAAATGATAGCCACTCACTTTAGCAGGCAGCCTTTAGAGGTTCATTCTTTAAAACATGAAAACAATCTTAAAGTGTCCATCTAAAATTCTTTGTGTGGTAAAATTCAAGTCATAGTGTCATATGCTTAGCACTTCTAAAACACCTTTTATATCAGTTAGAAAGCCACTAAATCCAACACATCCAGTTCAGTGCTCCGTGTCGAAGGCTATGGCTGTTCTAAACATCGGTGAACTTCAGCTGGAATAAATTAATTTCCACCTAAAACTGCAGAAACTCCTCTGTCTCTGCACCAGACATTTTCATTTGCTCACAAGTTTGGGGAAACTTTTTAGTATTAATACAGACATGATGATTAATGTTTTAATTGAAAATATAATCATGAAGTGACCAAGGATTTTATGTTTGTTTTTGGGCCCACCTGTTACAAATGAACGCTTAAAGCCATTAGGCTGATGCTGAGGGTAGAGTTTTGCATCAAACTGTGGCTGTTTTTAAAGAAAACAAGTGAGGAGCTACGTCAAGACAAAACATGCAGTAAAAATACAGAAACGCATCGGAAAATGAAAACAAAGCTGAGACATTTTGTAGCTGAGTCTCACACTGAGCAGGGACTTTTTGCACAGCTTCATGCAAGTAATTTTTTCTTAATATTCTGATGTCTGCATCGATTTGAAATATAACAAATGAGTACGTACAAAGTATATTTTCTTCATTTAATTGATTTGAAAAAATTAGAGGTTATGATGAAACGTGTCTGAACTCTTTGGACAGTCTGGGTTTCTCATGTGGCCCCCCTAAAAGAGGAGTCTCTAACCCCGGATTCAAACAGTTCATATTGATGTTATGTCCTTCTGATTTTATGATATCAGGCACCTGAGCTGCAGATCAAATCAAGGTTGATATTTTCAACTAGGCTGTTGTAGAAACCATTTTGTGGTGATCAAGACGGGGTGTTTAAAATGAGACAACTGCGTTCCTGTAAACAAAACAATGTGTTCTTTAAAAAGAAGCAACAGATATACCTGTCATGACGACGAAGCAGAGAACATAAACAGTTTTTAAAATGTACAATATGGAAACATTAACTCGCTAGTGAATAGGTTAAGAGACTTTTTTTTTGGACTGGAAATAGAAATTTTTAATCATTTAGCGCAATTATTCATCTTGTTGGGCTAAATTTCAAATGTAAATAATACAGTCTGTGAGAGGACAAAAACAACAAATTAGGATCACATAATCATTACACAGAATTGTATTTTCAGTTAAGGCTTGTATCTGTCAGAATGAACCTACTCTTGAATGACAAAAATCTAAGGCCATATTTACACGGGGAGCAGCCTTACTTAAAACGGAATGGTCTTTCCTTTGCCTCTCTAAAATATGTCCGCATTTACGCGAACAACTGAAAGCGCTGTAATATGCATGCCAGGCCACTAGTAGTTGGTGTAAGTTTGTAATGAGATGCCGTCAGAGCTAAGCCCTAAGCGGCCACAAGTTAAAATGGAGATGAAACACGATCAATATGAATGTAGTTTGTTTGATTTTTACCTGAGGTAAGATATGGCCCCGAACTTAAACTTTATATTTATCTAGTATTGCTGGAAAACCGGACAGTAATTCACTCTTTCACCAATAGGGTACAGCCATCTTCACACAAGCTAAGCGGTGACGTCACGGTATGGTTTTGCTTGCAGGGGACTTACTGTCAGTGGGGAGGCATGTGCTGCAACACCAGTTGTCAGCTGTTTCGACAGCCAAATTTGAGTTTTGGATTACTCATATGGACATGCAAACACGAGAGAGGAACCATTATGAAGGTAGTGAGAAATAAACGTGATGGACAGTTATTTTTTCCAAGGAAAGACTAATTTTGTCATCTAGTTTATAAGCCACTTTTCTTTAGGAGGAGGAAGCTCTTTGTTTCCAAAATAACATAAACGTTAGAAGGAGCAAGATCTTGGTGGTGTCAAGAATAAAAAGACTGCTTTGTTCACTAACAAATGAATGGACACGTTTACCAACCCAAACCAATGGCTTGATTAGGCTAACATAAGCTAAATCAGCTGCTGATGATCATAGTGACATTAATGTAATGTTGGCTAACGTTATAGTAATTATTTAAATTAATGTTGTGAACCAACACCCTGATAGAGACAGTAGGTGAGTGTGTTTAACCCATCTCCATCAAGGTATCGGTTTGCAACACTGATTTGAAAGATTAATGTTAACCGGCATACTATAATGTTACTGTAACGTCAGCAACTAATGTTGCTAAGATTAGCCTTGCCAGGCCATTGGTTTGGGTTGTTAAACGTGAGCCTATCCATCTGCCAGTAAACAAAACACTCTTTTTTATTCTTAACATGAAGAGGGCACCACCTCTTCATTAACAGATGATAAAGTTATTCTTGCCTTGGAAAAAATAACTTTTTACCAAGTGTACTTCTCACAACCTTCGTAATGGTTCCTCTCTTGTGTTTTCATGTCCATATGAATAACCCTAAACTCCAATTTGTCCATCAAAACAGCTAGGAAGGTTAATCTGCACTGGTTTGTCCTCCCCACAAGCACAACCAGAACCATACCTGTTATGTCACCGCTTAGCTTGTGTGACGATGGTTGCGCCCTATTAGCGAAAGAGTGACTTACTTTCTGGTTTTCTAACAATACTAGATAAATATTAAATTTAAATTCGGTGCCATATCTTACCGTAGGTAAAAATAAACCAAACTGCATTTAAATTGTTACATATTTCATCTCCACTTTAAAGAAATTCAGTCATAGATTGACTTTTAAAATTATACTACGAACATTAAATTCACCTCAGTAGACTGTCATCATATTGGACCTGCTTTCGGTGCACGGTGTTTAATCGGAGTTTGGTATTGGCTAGAGCCGAATGCATTTATTTGCACTTGCATTGGCATTAGCGTCATCACTGCATTTACACAGTTTACGCAGCCGGAAAGAAGGCCACAGTTTCAAAAGATTACACTCTTGAACCCGATTTCAAACGTTTGCAGTTTCAGGGGCCAGCACACTGTTGTCATGTAAAAGGAAGGCCGAACCGCAACAAAAGTGTTTTGTGTGATGTGAAAACTTGCACCGTGTAAACCCGCCCCTCAGAAATAATTAAACATGCCTAATTTTATCATTCTTGAGGTGTATCATGTGTTCACCTTTCTTAACAACAGAATGCAGTGAAAGTGAATGAAACAGAACTTGATCCTGCAGCTAATTGGGAGACAGTGAAAGGCGAGAGTTGAGAGTGAATGTGTGACTTCCTCTATATAACTGTGAGGGACCGAAGCGGCCTCCCCACGTAAGGGGACCGGGCAGACCAGATCAAGGTGGTAGAGAGTGGAGTCAGGAGCCAGCGGAGCTTCAGTCACCAAAGCAGGCTTCTTTTTTATTATTTTCCAGAATCACACTAATAACTACAGCCACTGAGCAAACATCAGGCAAAGAGCATAACATCACCACCTCACAGCAGGCTGACAGTG